>VMDO01013782.1:0-56894 GCA_007922755.1 Pedetes capensis | reverse complement strand
TTTCTCAATTTTAAACCAGGCAGTGTCTCCTTGTTCTATTCGAACAAGTGCCTCCTGGTTCACATACAGATTTCTCATGAGCACAGTTAGGTGTTCTGGTATTCCCATGTTCCAAAGTGTTATCCATAATTTATTATGATCCACACAATCAAATGCCTTTGCATAGTCAATAAAACATAGATAGACATCTTTCTGGTATTCTCTGCTTTCAGTTGGTTAACTAGTAAAGTATATATTAGGTATGGAAAATTATTTCTGGCCAATTAAGGCTATTGTCTGATTACTTTTTTTAGAACTTTGGAAATCTGAATTAAATCATATTCATATATGCCCTTTCCACAGATACTATCTCATATTTGTCCAATAATGAGATATATTTATTATTCATTATTCTTATAACACAAATGAGCTGGGGTTTAGCTCAGTTGGTAGAGTGCTTGCTCTTCATGCTCTGAGGCCCAGGGTTTGATACCCAGCACAGCAAAAATGGGAGAAGGACCTGGCAGCCCACTACCAAAACAATCCCTAAGCAATCAGCCATTGAAAACCTTATGAGAACCAGAGAGGCACTGACACAGTGCTGGGGATGGCACAATGTCAGGGAGTGTTTCGTTCTGTTGTATATACAGTCACTATGAGTTGGATTCAACTCAACAGCACCTGACAACAACAACAACATGATACGAATAGCAAGCCTAGAATTCAGTGTAAAATAATCCTGGGACTCAAGTGTGGCACTTGAATCCTCTGACTTTAGATAATTTCTTGTCTCTTGAAGCATTCAAAACTAGAATAAACTCATTAAATGTCTACTTCAGGAAAGCAGTAGATAGCAAATAACCTAATTTAAATAGAGAAGTAGAGGGAAAATAGAAAAAATAGCTTTTTTTGTTGATTTGACTAAAGTGATATACAGTTGGTGGTATTAAAGGACAAAATATTTTATCTTCTTTAAAATTTGAATTTTATAAACCAGGTGTGATGGCACACTCCCATCCATAATCCCAGCCCCTGGGAAGCTAGCAGAGTGATTAACACAAGAGGGGCTTTCTGTGGAACCTTTGGTGAGAAATGGACATATTTCAAAACCAAAGTACTAGAAGATACCCAAATGATCAATGGAGAAAGTAGCTTCATCTGAACTTCGTGGCCCATTTAAGAGTTTCCCAACCTTGTCCACGAGGCTTTTTCAACTTCAATCCCTTCCTCAGAACTGCATCCATCCCAATCCTGACAGATATTTTCAAATGTTCTTAAGGAAATCTTTACTCTGTCTTGCATTTTCCTTCCATCCCCAGCCATTTTGTCAAATTTCTAGAAAGAAGAGTTGATATTTGATGTCTCTGTATCTGTACCTCCCTCTCATTTATCATAATCTGACCTCCACTCATTGCTCTGCTAAACTTTTCCCACAAAGTTATCCAAAGTCTTCTGTGTGACCAAAGATGAAAGCCATTATCATCCTCGTGCCTGCCCTGACTGCCCCGCTCTGCTGCACAGTTTTGATTTGGCACTGCTTTTCTCCTTTGGTTGGCTGCTGAAATACAAGTGACCCCAACGCTTCCATACTTAGCCCCCTTTCTTTCTCCTCACCCTCAACCTTTCCTTTGCTTTTATTTGTCCAAGAGGAAAAATTTAAGTTATTTCTGATGTTTGCTTCCACAAAGCCACCTCTTTACCTTGTCTGGTCTGTTTCTTGAATTCATCCCTTCTTCTCTTTTTTCCTCTGACTCCCTCTTAGTTCACACTACATCATTGTTTTTGGAAAATATTGACAGTTTCTGACATGTCTCCCCACGTCTAATCCTTTCTAATCTAATACATCCCGATGATGACCCACATGCACTAAAACTGTTATCTTTTGTCAAATGATAAGATAGAATTAGGTAGAAAACTCATATTTTTAGCAGGAAAAATATCAAACATTGCCATGTTAAGAGACTATGTAAACCCTGATCTGTCTGCCTACATGACTTCCTGTCAAAGGAATACTTCTAAAATGAATATATGTCCATTGCTCCCTTGCTTAAAACTCCTTAACACAACTTTGTTGTCTTCAAAATTGAAGTATAGAGAGCAAGGGTCTTATCTTCCACTCAAATTTCATCTTCCTTCCTACTTTATCTTCCACTTCTACCCCACTCCATCTCCCTACTAATTTGTGTTTAGTTTCCAGAGATCATTATGCTTTTCAATGGGCCTGGTATATGCAGGATTTTTCCCTCTTAGAATGTTCTCTTCCCACTCACTCTTCACCTGTGAGATTGTCCAGTCATCCTTCATTACCTAGCTCCTTTTTACCTCCAAGACTTATCTTTCACCATACTCCTCCAAGTGAGTCAGCATTTAACCCTGCCCAAACTTCGTTTAATCCTTTGAAATTGCTCTTTCTTGCTTTGGAGGTCTTCATACACACAACTCTCTCTGTGTTGAATACCCCTTCCCTCTCAGCTTGCCTGACACTTGTTGTTGTTGTTAGGTGCTGTCTAGTCAGGTCCAAATCATAGTGACCCTTATAGCGTTTTCAGTGGTCCTCCCATTTTTGCAGTGCTAAGGATTGAACCCAGGTCCTCAGAGAGTGCAGAGCAGTACTCCACCAACTGAGCTAAATTCCAGTCCCTGCTTAACATTTACCTAGCCAAAATTCAGTTCAGATGCCACCTGCTCTGTAACTAGCTCCCCAATCCATCCTCTGAACTTGGTTCAAAGTATGTTTTACCACGGTCAAAGCAGTGTACTGTATGTGGTTTTGAAAATCCATTTTCTTATTATATTTAAGTACAGTGTATTAACTAGGGCAATGCTATCTATTACAAGAGTTAACCTCCTACATCTGAGGAGCTCAATATGACAGAGGTTCACTTCTTTCCCACAAGAAGCCCAAAACAGATGTTCCTAATTGTCAGCTGGCTCTGCTCCAAGCATGAGTCAGGGTCCCAAATTCCACCTTGTGGCTCAGCCAGTTTTAATAAATGTTCATTTTGAAAAAGAGAAAAGAAGTTTTATAAGCCATGCCTGCTGTGCCACACATGATGTCTGCCCACAAGCCACTGACCTTAGGCACATGGCCATGCCCAATTATAAGAAGGACTGGGAAAAGTAGTCAAGTTGTACACATGGGAAGAAATGGTTTGATAAATAGCCATCCTGCCTATGCTAAAGTGAGGCTCTGCTTTTTGGCTGTCACCAATGCTATTACACAGCTGCCCCATAATTATTGAATGAATAAGTGAATGAAAAGCAATAGCTCTTATAATTCTCAGCACTCAGCAAACTAGTACTTTATGATTTAGAAGCCCAATTAGGACTTAGATTCAGAGAAGAACCAGAAAAGATTAAATAATTGGAAATTAGGTCCTTGTGGAATGAATGTTAAATGTTCTAGATTGTTCTTCATAGAATAAAATAGTATGAGGGAAAAAATTAATCATGTGCTTAAAAGTTATCAAAGTCGAACAAAACTACTTCAAATATTTACTCTACCAAACTTTACTCACTCATTATTAAAGATTTTTGTTGTTAACTAGAATTTCTAACAAAAAACAGTACGTATCGTACTCAAAAAAAATTTTAACTAAAAGTAAATAAATAAATAAAAACCTGGGCGTGGTGATGCATGTTTGTAATCCCAGAGACTCAGAAGGTGGAGGCAAGAAGATCACAAGTTTGAGGGCAGAGACAGCTTAGTGAGACTGTTCTAGGACAAAAATTTTAAAAAGGGGGTTTGGGATTGCAGCTCAGTAGGAGAGCACTTGCAAGGCATACCCAAGGCCCTGGGTTCAATCCCCCAGTATCACAGTAAACAAATAAATAGTAAAAATAAAATAAATCTTTAAAAATGAGATTTGCTAAGCAAGATCATGATAAGTATATCTCAAACAACACTTGATCTATGGGTCTTTGAAACCACCTGGCAGAAAGAGATTCATTTTTTTTTCAACTGAAGAAAAGGAAGTTAACTTTTCAGATTTAACACACATACACACATATATACACAATTGGGCTGGGAATGTAGCTCAGTAGTAGAATACTTGCTTAACATACGCAAGGCCAATGATTTAATTCAGAACATCATGAAAACAAACAAACAAAAAACCAACAATTTACTTACAATATAAAAGCAAATATTTCAAGAACAGCACATAGTTGCTTTACTTATAATGTAAAAACAGCTATATCAGCCATAACCACTGACCAGAGAAAAACCTAAGTAACTAGTTTATTTATTTCTATCAATATTCAACATTCACCAGTAGATGCCTTGTAACAATTAGAAGTATATTGTCAAGGATTGCTACTTGGGAAAATCAAAGGAATTTATTATATAATGTCTTTTTAATTTTGCCCCTGGTTATTTCTTTCACATTGGAGTAAAATGATAAAAAGTTTTAAGCTAGAATGGAATAAAACCTCTTCATATATGCCTTATAGGAAAGGTCCAGGCTGTGACAGACAGAAATCAGTGGATGGATTCACAAGTTCTGTTTGAATTCTGTATATTTTCTTCAGTTGTAGATTATAAAAGATATTTATTTTAACTCAGCACTGCCAGTAGTGTTTTTAGAGCACTTAGGCTCCAAGTCCACTTAAAAGAAAAATTCTCTCTCTCTCTCTCTCTCTCTCTCTCTCTCTCTGTTTCTCTCTTTCTCTCTGTCCCCCATATCCAATTAACTAAAAAAATACATTTTTAATGACAAAATGTAAAATGAGTAATGACACTAGTGGTATGTACTACCATAAGCAAAAGTCATGAAATGTTACTCAAATGATTAACATTTAGGAATCACTCCCCTAAAACATGAATAACAAGGATAGTTCTATTTATTTGCTGGAACTACCATATCAAAGTCCTACAAACCTGGTGGTCTAAACAATAGTAATGTTTTGTTTCACAGATCTGGAGCCTGGAAGTCTCAAGGCATCTGATGGGTTGCTTCCTTCTGAGGGTTGTGAGGACAAATCTGCTCTGTGCCTCTCTCCTGTCTGCTGGAGATTTGCTGGGCATCTTTGGTATTTGGTTTCTGCGGCATCACCTCTCTCTGCCTTTGTCTTCACTTGGTGTTCTCCCTGAGTACATGTCTGTCCAAATTTCCCCCTTTTGTAAGGACACCAGTCTTATTGTGTCAGAACACACCCAGTTCAAGTATGACCTCATCTTAACTAACTACATCAACGACTACCCTATTTCCCAATAATGTCACAATCCAAAATCCTAGGGATTAAGACTTCAACACAGATAAGTCATCATACCAGAGACACCTGCATCTCCATATTCAGTGCAGCACTTTTCATGATAGCAAGGATATGGAACCAACCAAGGTGCCCATCAATAGAAGAATAGATTTAAAAAACTATGGTACCTACACACAATGGAATACTACTCAGCAATAAAAAGTGAAATAACGTCATTTGCCGCAAAATGGATGGAATTGGAGAACATCGACTTAAGTGAACTAACACAAGCCCAAAAAGAGAAATATCATTTGTTTTCACTCATATGTGAGAGCTGAATCATACTTAAAGGAAGAAAAAATTCCTTTACATAAACTGATATATAAGAAATGCACAACTAAACTTAACATAGAAGGGACAATATGAACAGTAGAAAGAAGGAGGGAAAGAACTAGCACAGGGAAGCAAAGATTGGATGGGAAGGACAATCAATGTGGAGGGATAAATGGGGAGAGGATGATCTCAATGTATACAGTACAACTTCGTAAGTATATTGGAAAAATAGGGGAATATAACCCAAATAAGCATTTGGGTTTTACTACATATTAGCCGGGCTGGGATTTAGCTCAGTTGGTAGAGCTCTGCACTGCAGTCTCTGAGGTCCTGAGTTCAATTCCCAGCACCGCAAAAATGGGAGAAGGACCTGGCAATCACTCTCAAGGCAATCCCGAAAAACAGTCAGCCACTGAAAACCCTATGAGAGTCGCTATGAGTCGGATACCTGGGCTGGGATTTAGCTCAGTTGGTAGAGCGCCGCTCTGCAGTCTCTGAGGTCCCAAGTTCAATTCCCAGCACCACAAAAACGGGAGAAGGGCCTGGCAACCCACTCCCAAGGCAATCCCAAAACAATCAGCCATTGAAAACCGTATAAGGGTCACTATGAGTCGGACACAACTCGATGGCACCTAACAACAACAACAACAACAACATATTAGCTATAAGCCTCCATAAACTTTGTGGGTTGATGAAAGTGTTGCCAGAATTAATGTAAAGGATACATAATGGAAAAAAGCTGATTCTTTATTGCTCTGTGTTCCATCATCATTTACTAATAAAGGAAAAAAAAAAGACTTCAACATATACTGCCCAATGTGGTGGTATGTGCCTTTTTCCAGCACTTGGGAGGCAGGAGGATTCCTACTAGTTCAAGGCCAGCCTGGGATACCCAGCAAGACCTTTTCTCAATAATATATTAATTAATTGATTAATTAAAAAATAGAGACTTCAACATATGAATTTTGGTGGGACACACCCCATCCACAAGAGTAGGATTTAGGAAGGTCAGATGTGTTATCTCCCTCATTTATCCTGACCTTGAGAGAAAATTTGAAAAGAATTCCCTCCATTCAGATTAGATGCTTTTCTGTTAAAGAGTAAAATGTTGACTCCAAAGGCCCTTACTCTCTGCAGAGGAATGCTGAGAAAAAAAGCAGTCATGCCACCAAGTGTGTTGTTGTTGTTAGGTGTTGTCTAGTCAGTATCTGACTCATAGCAACCCTCATAGGGCTTTCAATAGCTAACGGTTTCGGGACTGCCTTGGGAGTGGATTGTCAGGTCCTTCTCCCGCCACCAAGTGTAGACTCCCTTAAAACAGCAGCAATAGTGCTTGCTCTGCGTGCTCTGAGGCCCTGGGTTTGATCCCCAGCACCACAAAAATGGGAGAAGGATCTACCAGCCCTCTCCTGAAACTCCTAAACCAATCAGCCATCGAAAAGCCTATGAATAGCAGAGAAGCACTGACAGCGCTGGGCATGGCACAGTGTAGGAGAATGTTTCCTTCTGTTGTACATAGGGTTGCTATGACTTGGACCTGACACAATGGCACCTAACACACACACACACACACACACACACACACACACACACACACCCCTGATGCTAAGCTTTTAGAAGAGACATGTTTGTGAACTTGGTTAGAGTACTTTGCTTTGACTGGAAAGCCACTTTCAACTGTTTTTATGAGTATATTCTTTTTCCCTGAAGTTCCATCAAAAAGGAAATACAGACATGTGAGACAAGAGGGATCTTCTCTCTACAACAAACACATGCACAAAGTGATTTATAGCAACCAAAATGGCAACTTCAATAGACTCTGATTTCCCACAGCATCTGCCTCCTTAGCCATAAGTAGCATACTCATCAAAGAACCTTCATAAACACTAATTGGAGAAAATGAGATTATTTCCTCTTCTTCTGTAGAGTTTATATTTAAAACCTCATCATAGAATTAATGAGCTTGAAGTAAGTGTGGAGATCATTCAGTCTGGGGATTTCTGGTGCACTCAGCAAAGCCCGAAGAGTTCAAGGGTGCCCTGCGGCTGGTGGCAACTGGGGTAGGATGAGGTAGCTGGAGTAGTGGGGCATTAGGAAGAGGAGCAGGAAAAAAAACAATTCTGGCCTTGTCTGCCTAGCCCAGCTCCGTTCAATCTGGGCAGTCTGCTTTCATCTAATGTGCATATTGTAGCTTTATTTGAAGAAAGGATTTCTTAAGCCAGACACAGAAAGACAAATACCATGTGTCCTCATTTTTTCATAGAAACTAAGTGGATCTTGTTGAAAAACAGACTGGAATAGTGGTCACTAGAGACTGAGGTGGGTGTGGGGAGAAAGCAGGGAGAGAAAGAAGTTAGAGGAGGGGCACAAGAACTCAGAGAGAAGAAATTAGTTCTGGTTTTCTATAGCACAGTGTAATTGCTATTGGTTAAAACAATCTATTTCAAAATGACCAGAGGAGTACAAAAGTTGCCAACACAAAAAAATTATTAACATTTGAGGAGATGGAAGTGCTTATACTATGCTGGTGTCTGACCCCATCTGATCTTGGAAGATAAGCAGGATTGGCCTGGTTAGTCCTTGGAAGGGAGACCACCTGGGAATACCCGGTGCTGTAGGCTTGGGAGAAGGACTTGGCAGCACACTCCCGAAACAATCCTCCATTGAGAACCCTATGAATAGCAGAGAAGTACTGACATAGTGCTGGACATGGCACAGTGGCAGGGAGATTTTTGTGTGTTGTACATAGGGTCGCTATGAGTCAGACCTGACTCTCTGGCACCTAACAACAACAACAATGTATGGAATTACTATAATGTACTCCATAAAGATATCCAAATATTACCTCAATTTTTTAAAATGTTATTATGCTGGAAAAAGAAAGGTTTTCACAGTTTATAAAATTGAGAAAATTTAGACCCAGAGAAGTAGTGCCTTACTAAAACTCCTATAGCTAGCACAGCCAACGGCAGAACTGAGGGAAGATTGAAGTTTTCCTCTTCTGTCAGTTTATATTAAGTCACATTTCTCCCATACTCATGCTAATGAAAGAAGGAAACCCCATCAATGGACCTTTCAATACAAATACCCTGTCCACCTTGATCAGGTAAGTTTGCACCTACCAAGTGTTCAGAAAAATAACATAAACCTAGCCAGGCGAGGTGGCACATGCCTGTAATCCTAGCTATTTGGGAGGCTGAGGTGGAAGGATACTGAGTTTCTGGCAAGATGCAGCCTATACAAATTAGCAAATTCCAGACTCAAAAAAATAAATAACAAACTGAGAGTGCAGCCGAGTGGTAAAGCACTTTAAAGTATGTGTGAAGCCCTCGGTTCAGCCCCTAAGTGCCACAAAAACAAAACTAAACTAAACAAACAAACAAAAAATGTATTTTAACTTGGCTCTTTCATCAACAGAGCAAAAATGTTTTCAATGTACAGATTTAACTCTTATATATAACCCTATTGCTGCTGTTTTTGTTATTGTTAGGTGCCCTCAAGTTGGTGTCTGGCTCATAACTACCCTACGTACAACAGACGAAATACTATTATCAGTGCTTCTCTGCTAATCATAGGGTTTTCAATGTCTGATCGTTTGGGGGGAGTGAGTTTCTGGGTCCTTCTCCTAAGCCTATAGTACCTGGTGCTCTCAGACAGTCTCCTACCCAAGTACTAACCAGGTCTGATCCTACTTAGCTTCTGAGATCTGACAGGCTCAAATGCCACAGTGGTACAACTGCAGGCATATATAGCCCATATTACCTTTCAAATTAATTATATATCTGGACTTTTATTCCTTATTTGCAATTCTTTATCTCCCAGTTTGAGAGTGTCTAATTTTTAAAGTCTAGTTAGCACAGTTGGAACTGAACCAACCAGAGAAGTGTTTAATCAGGTAAAAGATTACATTGGGTTACTTTTTAAGGAGAGTAATAAACATTTGTATTTTATTACTTATAAATGCTGTCAAGCAAGCTTGAAGCTGCTCCCTCACAATTAGTGAGGAAGGCCAAGGATTTGAAGAGGAAGAAAACCTTTTTCTCATTTCCCAAACATTCCTGTACTAAGACAACCCAGGTGGAGGAAATGGAACTGGAAAGGGAGAAGAAAATGGGGAAAGAATGATTGGCAGAAGGAAGCAGCAGAAAGAATAAAATGCCTCTTTGCTTCTCCTAAACTCTTGGCTATATCTTTCCTTCTCTTAAATTCTTGGATGTCCTCTCACCCAGGCACTTTTACCTTGAGCGAAAAAAGAATTTACTGGAAGGATTAAAAAATGTCTTATAGAAAGGACAATTGGACCATAAGGAGGACTGGCATTTGAGGCAGGCAGTTGATGGACTGCAGGGGAAATTCTCTTTGTCTTTCTCTATGCTCCACCCTCCTGCTACTTCATCTCCCTCTCCCTCCCCACTTCCAACCAGTAGCTCGTCATCTCTTTTTCCTATGTCTCTTCATATTTTTTTGTGAGTATGCTGCCCTCTGCTTGTCCATTCTCTTGCCAGGCCTGGTTTCCTACAGCTCCTGGGAATCTCTTCACTGTGAAAAAACAGCAGCAGTTCATTGCTCCCAGTTCTAAATTCTCAAGTTAAAATATGTGATTGGTCTTGCTTAGGTGAGGTCCCACCCATGCTTGCATGAGTTGTGGTCAATTAACTCCATCTCATTGTGAGGTGACTATCTTGTAAAAGAGTAGGAAGAAGTAGCTGGGAGAAGACCAGCAATCAAATGTACGTTATACCCCTCCAACTTTCTCCCCAACTCTGAGCCAGTGTCCTCAGTTTCCAGCTTTAATTCTAAGAGTCTTCAGTTTCTCAGGATAGTGTTTCTCACAGTGTTGTTTAGATCATTTGCATCAAAGTATGTGGTATTCCCCCAGATGTATTCCAGATGGTTTTTTTTTTTTTTTTCTTGTGGTGGTACAGGGACGCTGAACCCCGGGCCTGTGTGTACTTTGCAAGGGCTTCGTAGAGCTGCAACCCTAACCCCCTCTCGTTAAGTTATGCAGGCTGCCTCTGGCCTCAAATTTGTAATCCTCCTGCTTCAGTCTCCTGAATGCCGGGATTATAGGCATGTGCCACCACATGTGGCCCTAAAGACACTTTCTGTTGGAAAGCTTCCTCGAAATTACAAAAAAAAACTTTCAGTAATTTACCATTTAACTTTTGAAATAAATATGTTCTACCTCCCCCCGTTTTGAGACAAGGTCTTGCTACATAATCCAGGCTGGCCTTGAAATTGCTCAGCCCACTAGTGCACCACCTTGAAATAAATTGCTCTAAATAATAAACATAAACATCAATAGTGAAAAGGATATAGAATTCTCAACACTGAAAGGATATTCCATTTAAAATTCCAGAAAGGAAAGAAAAGATGCTACCATGAAGAAGTTAAATATGTGGAGTTTTCCTCTTTATTTTCTTTATGCATCCATAATTACTACAGATCTATAAGGAACCAAGAAGTCAACATGAGTCTTATCACACTTCTGCCTCTTCCATATTCATCTTGATGCCTCTGTATTTGGAGTTTATTTTCTCTACATTAGAGTCTGACTCACAGTGATCCTACATACAACAGAACAAAACATTCCCCAATATTGTGCCATGCCCCACACTGTGCCAGTACTTCTCTGCTATTCAGAGTTTTCAATAGCTGATTGTTTCAGGATTGTTTTGGCAGTGGGCTGCCCCATCCTCCTGTTTTTTGTGGTGTTGGGGATTGAACCCAGGGCCTCAGAGAGTGTAGAGTAGCACTCTACCAGCTGAGCCAAATCCCACCCCAGTCCTCCTCACCTACTTCTTGATCATCAGTACACACTGTTCTCTTCCTAGAGCCCCACCCTGCCCTCACTGTTCCTCTAAGCTTCTGTTTCCCAAATAGGATGCATATATTCCTAGAAATACACAATTTTAGAACACAAGCAGTGAGATAAAGATGATGTCTCTCACTGAAGCATTAGTTTAACTGAAGATTTTGGCAGGGATGTCTTAAGAATTTAACTGGGAAGCAATATTAAAACTTATTTGTATCTTAAACATGGATATGTTAAAGAAAAACACACAGAAAACACAATAAATTTTGAGGGGGAAAAGGTGAGCTTTCAAAAAATTTGTGCAATGAACTGCAAGTTCCTAATCTTTGGCACAATATTAATTAACTTGATAATATGCTCTCAGTTTAACTGACCCTAAATTAAAGACATACATCCAACAGCTATGAAAATACTCATTTAAACAATGAGAAAAACTTACATACAAAAAAAGTGCAGATCAAGCCTAGTGGGTCATCTCCTTACTATCTAATTCTAACCTAAATGAGCCCCCAGGACCTTTGATTTCCCAGGAGCTAGGTGGGAGCCAAAAGAAAACAATTTCATTTTCAAATTATGGGTATCTTTCAGAAGATCTTCAACAAGGTAAATATCCTCTAGAGCTGGTTTCATAATAGGTTCCTCTTATGAAGACCAGCTCTAACCAGTTCTTAGGAAATGTGCTTACAGACTGGGATTGCCCAACTGATTTTAGTAGACAAGAAAGTACACAGGATAGCAGAAGTCATGCCAATGATTGTATGCCCTCTACACATCTTTATGGATAAATGAATCCACAAAACAATGCCACATACTTACTTGTTATTAGGATTTAGATGATACCATCCAAAGAGCTCAAGGCATTCTTCATAACAACTTAAAACTAAACAATGATAATAATGATGTTTATTCTTTTCTGGCTGGCAGGGTGAAAACTACCTCCATGGGGGTTGGCCATATAGACAGAAAGGCAGAAGACAGCTGCCCACACAGTGTAATTTAAAGGGAGACACAAGTCCTGCCTGTTGGAAAATATTTTCTCCTTTGATTTCTCAGAATATAGCCCTCCCCATATTCTTTGCTCCCACTCCCACATTAATCACCTATGAATTAGACACTAAGTAGAAGTTTTATGGCCATAAAGTCACTGTGGAAATGAACATAGGTGATCTGGCAGGAGTGTTGGATTTTTCCCATTTATACAATAAAACACATTGACAATAATTAGTTACTTAGATTAATTGTCAGTCTGGGAAGCAAACACTAGAAATCTGTTGTTGTTAGGTGCTGACGAGTTGGCTCCAACTCACAGCGACTCAATGTACAATAGATGAAACACTCCCTGACACTGTGATATATCTGGCACTATCAATAGTATTTCTCTGCTATTCATAGGGTTTACAATGGCTGATTGTTTTTTGGGGGAGGCGCAGGGGGCAACCAGGTCCTTTTCCCAAGTCTATAGCACCTGGTGTTCCCAGGTGGTCTCCCATCCAAGCACTAACCTAGTTGCACGTGACATAAATGGCCTTTCCATGATTTTTATGAGTTAAGGCATGAGTTTCATGGGCTATCTCCCCAGAATCAGTGGACCCACTTGGGACCCAGCAGAGGGCGCTATAGGAAACTGCACCAGGAGACTAGACAGAGAACAGTGGAGACAGAGTTAATAAGGTAGCCTTCTTTCTATGTAATTTTTATTAAGATGGTACTAAGTACCATAAAGCAAACTAGACAACTTTAAGGTTAAATGGTCATGAGTAGATTGCCAAGGAGGCACTAAATTACCTCTGAAGACCCTAAAGTGCCAAAGCAGTCATCATCATCATCACCATCAACCATCATCATCATCATCATTATCATCACCCCTAACAGCCATAAACATCTCAATTGCCTCTGGTGGAATCAGTCACTTTCATCCCTCTGTAAGGTAATATAAAGGAGCTAGCAGTCACCTAAAACACACAGAAAGGTCATTGGACAGAGGGGAGTCAGGGGTAATAAGCATGGTCATAGGTAGTAAAAAGGCAATCAGGATGTAGTCCACCCTGTTTGCTCCATGATGTAGATTGCTGGAATGGCCACTGAATTCCTTCTCTGAGACTGGTTTGCTCACATGCCTGTAAAGTCTTTATGGAAATTGACAAATGGAGGCAGATCAGTTAGCTCTCAGAGCCAGAGAACACTTCACCCCACACAGCATACTAAATTGTCCCTGAGAAAAAGTATGGAGTTCACTCTAGATACACAAAGATGATCCCAACATAGACTTGAGCACATGCTTTCTGCATGCTAAAGAAAAGGAAGAGAACTTTGAAAAATTATCAAGACAAAATAATCAGTGTATTGATTATTTTGTTTTAGCACAATATGGACAATAACTATTTCCCTTGCCAGTATACCAGCCCATTAAAATAAATTTTCTTTAGCAATGGTCTTATAGTGTGTCATAAATGAGTATGAATGTCTCAGGTTTTGATGAGAAAAGAGGATGTAGGAATGGTCAAGGCCTGGCACCATTCATGTCCCTATACTTCCTACATCTTTTGTGGTCCTATAAATTTTCTGTGTGCCAATTCAAAGGGCTTGGGTTTGGTGAATGCTCAATAAATGTTGATTGAACGAATAATCTCAACACATTTCTTAGGGTTGAAGGAGAATTTGAGTGATGATACAATTAGGGATACTCAGAAGAAGCCTAGTCAGGCCAAGGAGTCTTGGTGTATAAGATATAGGCTTACAGGCAACAGTGTCATTGATGCCCCAAAAGAAGTTGTGGAACATGCCATTCATTAGACAGCAAGAATAAAGAAACACAAAATCCAGAAGTAATGGCAAACAAATATTCATGTGTGGGGAAAGATAAGTCCAGGGAAGTCTGTCTGCAGGTAGGAGAATCTGAACCATTGGATTGGTGTCACGGAGAGATTACAGTCATTGAGAAGGCATCCCCACGAACAAGCCAGAGGCTGAATCCTGGAGCAAAAATATCAAGATAGGGATCTAAATATTTCCAGAAGTGGAATTTTCCAAAACTAGAGTAAATGAGAGACCTATGGTTTCATTAACAAGGCAAGCAACAGTAGCAATCCAGCAGCAGGTATTGTTGATGCATTTCCCAGACAGGGAAACTGAAGCTCAGTGAGAATAAGTACCTTGTCCAAGTCCACCTAGCTAATTTAAGTTTCTGATTCTGGTTAAAAATAAAGCCTATCTAAATCCAAACCTAACTTTTTCTCTTTTTCTTCCTTTAGATTATAACTCTAAAAGTTCAGTTACTAAAACTGGCAAGTCAAACTAGCATTGTTACTTGATTTTGAATCCTTCAGACGTCTTAGAGCCCTGTGCTAGAACTCTTCAAATCAGCCCTTAGGTGATTTCAGAGCTGGGGATGGAGATGCTTCTACAGTGGTAATTCTTTTTTTTTTTTTTTTTTTCAGTACTGGGGGTTGAACCCAGGGCCTCGCACCTGCATACTCTGCAAGTGCTGGACCACTGAGCTGCACCCTCAGCCCATTTTTTTACTTTATGTGAGTCAGGGTCTCGCTAAATTACGCAGACTGCCTCTGGTCTCGAACTTGGGATCCTCCCGTCTCTGTCTCCCAAGCCGCTGGGATTACAGGTGTGCGCCACCGCACCTGGCTATAGTGGTAATTCTCAACCTTGCTTGCATATTGGAAATATCTGCAGTGTTTAAAAAATAATGATGCCCGAGTTCTACTGCCAGGTATGACAATTTAATTGACCTGAAGTATGATTTGTGTCAGGATGTCTACAGTCCCTCCAGCTGATTCTAAATGTGCATCCACACTAGAAATGACTGACTACAAACAGAAGCCTCTGCTGTCTGCAGTGGAGAGAGCTGCTGGCCACACAGGTATGTTCCAGTGTGATAGGAAAAATACTGGAAGACTTGTGGGCTTATTATTTTTTTCTCAAATAAGTGGACCATAAACTACTCTTTGCTTTTCCAGTTCAACTTCTTAGAAAATATGCCAAAAGTAAACAAGTGTACCATTAACCTTGCAAATCAAATGATTCCATGCTCTTAGATTGTAAGTTCTGGTTGCTTGTGACCAAAGACAGAGCTTTAGAACTGGATCTCTCAGATCACTCATTACTATTCTATGCTTGGTTAAAATGCTTACATCAGCCCACAATGGAATGTGACCCCAGTTAAGAAGAAAACAAAAACATGTACATTGCTTTCATGTTTGTAATGGAATTGGAGAAGGGTTGAGGTGCTCAAAACAGCTTGTATTTTCCTCAATCTCCTTGAGACCTCATTCATGTTAGAGTTATTAATCCTGTTGCCTCTAAATGATATAGTAGATATAAAATTTCGGGCTATGTAAATTCTTGATGTTTTATTTGCTTGGACTAAATCCAAATCATAGTAATGTTTATTATTTAAAGTACATACTTAATATAGAAAATATACAGCCTCACCCCAACATCCATTATCAGCACTCTTGCGCATAGCTCCCTTAAAGAAAACAATTAACTACAAAACAAGTACATGTTTGTCTAGGGTGATTATACACCCTCATGTGCTGGGGCAAGTTCTGGCTTACATCTGTTGTTCTGGTATAATTACTAACAGTACCCTCTCTCACTCCCCAAAATGTCTCAGCTTAAATGATAAATTACTTGCCCATCCTGGATATAGCACACTCAACCTGCCTTTCCACTACAACTACAATGGGGAACTCTCATGTGGTCACTTTATATATCAAACATTTTTATAGCTGTTTAGGAAGATTGTTGTTGTTGTTAAGTGCCCTAGAGTTGAGGCTGATTCATAGTGACCCAAAGTACAACAGAACGAAACAACACTCCCTGATCCTGGCACTATGTCGGTGCTTCTCTGCTAGTCATAGGATTTTCAATGGCTGATTGTTTTCAGGACTGTTTCAAGACTGGGCTGATGGGTCCTTCTCCCATTTTTTGCGGGGGATTTTCTGGGGATCAAACCCAGGGACTTAGAGCACTCAGAGCAGTGTTCTAGCAACTGAGCCAAAACCCTGCCCCTTTAGGAAGATAAGACCATTGAAATATTAATTAGTTGATCAACTTTCTTCTTTAAAAATAAAATAACAAAGATTTTTCAAAGATTTTTCTGATAACCTCCACTAAGAAAAATCCACTAGCCAAAAGTAAGAAGTCTCATCCTTCCTGGATGATGACTTGTTTATGTATCTTTATGTTTCTGCTAATATCTAGCCATGTTACCTTGGAAAAGAAGTTTATCCTTTCTGATTTAATCTTTCTCCTATGCAAAAAAGTTGATTGAACTAAGTGGTTTCTTCCACCTTTTTGAGCTGAAATTCTGTGAGTCTAGATTGCTACTTTCTCTAAGCATTTTATCTAAGCACTATCTTGCTTATTCTGTACTTTGGCACTATATTAAACTAAGTTGATAGATATCCAAGAGTAAATCTGTTCAATTCATTTTATTCAATATGTGGTAATTAAGTATTATGGAAGATATCCTTGACTCTATCATTTTTTTTAATACTGACTAAATATATGGATACTGTGCTAAATTTTTGTACAGTTAAATTTCATTTATTAACCATATTTCTACTATTGATGATATTGTCTATGAAACATTAGGGCTATTTTTTTAAAAAAACTTTGGGAAATGGGAACTGTTTTTAAACATGAAACATACCACATTTTTTGAAGCATGTATCTGCCAATTATATGTGTACTTTTAAAGGACAAAAGCAGAGTGTTGTGTTTAAATGCAAAACAAAATGATTGGATTTACTTATTCTCTTCAGTAATTACATAATAAATATCCAATATTGTAGGGAATTGCGGGATGTCCCCAAAGGCTAGAGAGGATGTTTGGTTTGGATAGGGGCCTATCTAGCCCACCTGGAGGTCTGATCTAGGGCCCGAGGCAAGATGACCTTCAGTGATTTAAATGTCACTCCTAATTGGTTGCACTCAGCCCCTATATGATTGGCTGCCATTTTGAGGCTGTTTACTATATAAGGACAGTGCATAGGGCACTCAGAAGCCATTCCATCACCATCTGAGCCGGGCCATAACATCACACAGTCCTACCTCCCCGTCACTGCAGAGTTCTCACTTGCTGGGCCAAGAGAGAAGTCTACTTGGCCTCTTGAGGCCACTCCATCGCCAGACCGAGACAGGGAACATCAGGAACCGACAGCAGTGGAAGAGAAGCCGACCTCGGTGGAGAACATCTAGGATACTCGGACTTGGATGGCCGCTGCCGAGACCAGAGCAGTGATACTTCCACTGAAGGGTGGGCTTGAGGGCTTGATTTCCTTACGGGGGCTGTACAATAAAATCTGTACTGGAGGCATCTGGAAGCCATCCACCCCTGACTCCACTGCGCCTCGCCAGTTCCCCTGGTGTAGGGCCCTGATCCCCATCGGAGGAGGAGAGCTAGCCCTGTCCCGGCCGTGGGGAGGGTGGACCCACACACTATGTACTTGGAACTACAACAAACAAGCTCTAGGACTACAAAGTCAAATAAAACAGTCTCCCAAGTAGGTTATAACCTAGTAAACCTTCGGGTCACCTGGCATATCAGTTTTTATTATTGTTGATGTCATTAGCCATGCAAAAAAAGCCTGTGGATTTTAGTTGACTATGAGGCTTAGTAGCCAAGCATGAATGTAATAACTGAAAAGATACAACATTATTATAGAATGGTAAATAAAAGTTCAGTATTCAGACATGAGAATAAGATTTCATATATCTCACTAAATTCCAAAAATATTCCCCAAGAAGTATGCTCAGTTCTAGGTATCACCCAAACTTTTTAATTTAAAAAATTAAATTGCACATCAATAAGTTTAGTAGTCAACTAGGTATCTGCCATGGGCTGGGATTTAGCTCAGTTGGTAGAGCACTGCGCTGCAGTCTCTGAGGTCCCGAGTTCAATTCCCAGCACCGCGAAAATGGGAGAAGGGCCTGGCAATCCACTCCCAAGGCAATCCTGAAATAGCCATTGAAAACCCTATGAGGGTCGCCATGAGTCGGATACCGACTTGACGGCACCTAACAGCAGCAGCAGCAGCAGCAGCAGCAGCAGCAGGTATCTGCCAAGATGCTAGAATTACCTATAGTTTGTACTAGATACTCCATTTCATATAGGCTAACTACAATATTCAGAAAATGACCAATGTGTAATTTGAGCATGGCTACATTTTTAACAACAACAACAACAACAACAACAACATCAAACAACATTTTGGGGAGGGAAGGGAGCTTGAGTTCAAAGGCAGTAACCAAAGGGATTTATGAACTTAAGCCATTAGGTAAAAGACTTTTGCTTCCAGGAATGATGGACCAACTAGTTCATACCAACCCTTGAGGGAACATGGTCCCAAATGAAGGAAATAAAATGCAGACAGAAGAGGAAGGCACCAGATATGGTAAACATGAAGCTACATCTAAACTGATGACACTAACATTGACTCTGATGTATTAAATAATGGTTTCTCCTGGGGTTTTAAAGATATCACATAAGTAAACTACATGTTGAAAAGGGTTAAATGTAGTCCTAATGTTTAAGTTCCTTGTATCATTTGAAAAGTGATAACAGTGCTAATTTATATTAAACTTTGATAAACCACAGATGCATATGTTGCACTCTCTAAGGAAATGACCAAAAGAAGTAAAAGAATGTATGCTGACCAAACAAAAAGAATACTGAAAACATTAAAAAAAAAATCAGTCTACAAAAAAAGGCAGCAAAGTGAGGTAAAGGAATAAAACAACTCAAATAGAAAGCAAATAGTGAAGTGATGGATACAAACATAAATAAATCTGTAATTACATTAAACAGAAAAGAAATTGGACAGTCAATAGATTAACCACATGATGATAAAACAGAATTCCTTCAGGCACAAAGTGATGGTGATATTTATTGTGTCACTAATGTCACGTAGTGCTCTGAATAACTGGAACATAGGCAAAGTTTTGAAGCATCATTTTCTGCCATTGATCAGCCAGAGGTTCTTGAGATAAATCCAGCAAAAAGACTGCTTGGCTCAATCAGCATGTTTCACATAGGTGAAATCCAAAGACTGGGTGGTTTTGCTGTTTTGCTACACCTGTCAGTTTTGTTGTTTTGCTACATCTGTTGCAGAGCCCAGAATTTGGGTTATAATCTATTTGTAAATTGTGAAACATGGATACATTTATGCAGATTGTGGTTCAAGGCTTGAGTATCCAAGATTTTGAAAGTGAAAAGTGGAGCCATTCATTAATCATTACACTAGCCCAGAAGGCAAAATTTAAGACTGTCCTGCAAAACCAATCTACAGTAACTCTATTCATGCACAGAAAGAGAGAAGGAAAGAAAGAGAGGGAAGGAGAAAGAGGGAAGGGAGGGAGGGGAGAGAGAGACAAGGAGAGAGAGAGAGAGAAAGAGAGAGAGAGAGAGAGAGAGAGAGAGAGAGAGAGGGAGAGAGAATGTGAGCAGGCTATTACAACATATTTACCTCCAAATTCAAGGACTGGTATTCTAACCAAACTGGACTGTTCACTGGTCATTGAAAGACAGGTCATGGTTAACAAAATTATAATTTGTATTTCATGGTATAACTTTTCTTTCCTTAATGTGTTCTTTACCTTTCAAACATGTTCTTTTATAGAAGTGTGTTTTTATGGCATGCTAGTAAAAGCAACATAGACAAACAAAAAATGTCCAGAGAAAAGTGTGTAAGAGAGCAAAGGTTCTGAAAATGTGTTATTTGAGAAGTGGCCAAAAAAACAGCAATACCAAATGAGAGATATGGTCTGCATATGGGACCTCAAGCACTTTAAGGAGTATCATTTTTAAGTGCAATGGGGCAGATGCTATACTCCAGAAAACAGAGCAGGGACTGGTGGTTATAAAATCAAGAAAAAAATTTAATTCAATATAAGGAAGAACTTTAATACTATTGGCAACAGAATAGCTTGCCAAGTGTGAGACGTTCTGTTACAATAAGTAGTGGTACTGATGAATTTTGATATACCAGGAAGTGCTAGGAACTTAAGGTCTTCTAGTGATAGTTGTTGTGCTGGGATTTAGCTCAATTGGTAGAACGCTGCTCTGTAGTCTCTGAGGTCCCCAGTTCAATTCCCCAGCACCGCAAAATGGAAGGACACCGCAACCCATTCCCAAGTCAATCCTGAAACAGTCAGCCATTGACAAACCTATGAGGGTCGCTATGAGTTGGACTCGACTCAATAGCACCTAACAACAACAACAAGTGATAGTTGTGATTTCCATGTGGCCAACATCCCATTCCTTCTTCTTTAGCTAAGAGCATCTCAATGATCCAGAACCCAAATATACATGACCAGAAGAGCTCCTCTCCAAGTTGCATTATAGTTGGAATGTTAAAACTGTAAGCCAAGAAATAATCTTAAAGCCTAGAAGAAAAAAACATTAGCTCACTTACAAAGGTAAACTCATTAGGACAATATCACTTTAAACCAGGCAGTTTTTCCTTGTTCTGTTTGAATGACTGCCTCTTGGTCCAAGTATATATTCCTCATGAGTACAATTAAGGACTCTGGTATTCCCATTCTATGCAATGTTATTCATAATTTGTTGTGATCCATACAGTCAAATGCCTTTGCATAGTCAATATAACAAAGACATCTTTTTGGTATTCTCTGCTTTTGGCTAATATCCACCTGACATCAGCAATGATATCCCTGGCTCCATGCCCCCTTTTGAATCCAGCTTGCCTTTCTGGCAGTTCCTTGCCTACATACTGCTGCAGTCACTTTTGAATGATCTTTAGCAAAATTTTACTTGTGTGAGGTTAATAATACTGTTTGATAATTTCTGCATTCAGTTGGATCCCCTTTCTTGGGAATAGGCACAAATATGGATCTCTTCCACTCAGTTGGACAGGTATTTGTTTGCCAGAATCTCTTGGCATAAACAGGTGAGTGCCTCCAGTGCTACATCTATTTGTTGTAATATCTCTATTGGTATTCCATCAATTTCTGGAGGCTTGAGTTTCACCAATTCCTTCAAGGCAGCTTCCACTTCTTCCATGACCATCAGTTGTTGATTATATACAACCTCTTGAAATGGTTGGTCTTCATCTCTTTGCACATGTCATTATAATATTTGATTTTGTCTTCTCAAGCTGCACTTTGAAATCTTCTGTTTAGTTCTTTAGCTTTGTCACTTCTTCCTTTTACTTTAGTTGCTCCACGTTCAAGTGTAAGTTTCAGAGTCTCTTTTGACATGTAATTTGGTCTTTTCTTTTTTTTTCCTTGTCTTTTTAATAACCTTTTGCTTTCCTCATGAATGATGTCTTTGATGTGCTGCCACAACTCATCTGGTCTCCTATTATTTGTGTCTAATGCATCAAATCTATTCTTGAGGTGGTCTCTGAACTCAGGTGAGATACACTCAAAGTCATACCTTGGACCTCATACACTTTGTTCTAATTTTCTTCAGTTTCATTTTGAACCTGCATATGAGCATTGACGGTCTTGCCCACAATCAGCACCTAGCCTTGTTCTGACTTTTGATATTGCAGCTTTTATATCATCTCTTTCCACAAATGTAGTCAATTTGGCTCCTTTGTGTCCCATCTGATGAGTTCCATGTGAATAGTCACTGTTTAGGTTAATGTAAAAACGTATTTGCAATGAAAATGTCATTGGTCTGACAAAATTCTATCATGTGCTCTACATCATGGTTTCTGTCACCAAAGCCATATTTTCCAACTACTGAGCCTTCTTTGTTTCCAATTTTACATTCCATTCACAAATAATTACCAGTGCATCCTGATTGCATTTCTGATCAATTTCAGACTGCAGAAGCTGATAAAAATCTTCCCTTTTTTCATTTGTGGCCTTAGTGATGGCTGCATAAATTTGAATAATATTCATATTAACTGGCCTTTCTTGTAGGTGTATGGATATTATTCTATCACTGACAGCATTGTGCTTCAGCACAGATCTTGAGATATCATTTTTAATGATGAATGCAATCCCATTTCTCTTTAAATTGTCATCGCCAGCGTGGAAGACCACATGATTATCTGATTCAAAATGGCCCATGCCAGTCCATTTTAGCTCACTGATGACTACAATGTTCGTGTGTATGTCCTCCATTGCCTTTTTGATGGCTGAGATTTAGCTCAGTTGGTCGAGTGCCACTGTGCAGTCTCTGAGGTCCCAAGTTTGATTCCCAACACCACAAAAATGGGAGAAGGATATGGCAATCCACTCCCCAGGCAATTCCAAAACAATCAGCTGGATACAACTCGATGGCACCTAACAACAACAATTTTCCTAGATTCATACTATGTACATTCCACATTGCAATTATTAATGGTTGTTTAGTTGTTCCTTCTCATTTTGAATCATGCCATCAGCAAATGGGGGTGCCAGGGGTTTTATTTCATTCCCATCATTAACGTAAATTCTACTTTGAGGAGGCAACTCTTCCCAATCATTTCTTGAATGCCTTCTGGCCTGGGGGATCCATTCTTTGGCACTATATTTGACAGTGCTTCTCTGTAATTCTTAGAGTTTTCAGAGACTATTCTGGGAGAGAGCTGCCAGGTACTTTCCCCTAGTCTGTCTTGGTCTGGAAGCTCAGCTAATGCCTATCCATCATGGGTCCGCCTGCTGGTATCTGTAATACTGATAGCATAGCTTTCAGCATCATAGCAACATGCAAGCTCACATAGTATGGCAAACTGACAGACAAGTAAGGGAAACCTCTCATTAGTAAGCCTAAAAGATAAGAAACCATGGAATGACATATTTCAAGCCCTGAAATCAAAAAACTGCCAATTAAAAATACTATATCTAGCAAAATTATCTTTAAAATAGGCAGAGAAAGACCTTCCAAGATAAACACAAACTTCAACAGTTCATAACCACCTAACCAGTGTTGTAGAAGATACTTAAAGAAATGTTACACACAGAAGAAAGACAGGCACAAACACAAAAATACAGGAATGAATAAATTCCATGAGACATACGTGAACAAATGAAAGATAGGAAAGAAGCAAAGCTATCTTATTTGGCAAACCAGCAAACCCTTCATATGACCATGGGAGAAAATTATGAACAATCAACACTAAAACCAACCAGAAATACAACCAAAAACTTTACACAAAATGCCAAGTTTATCTCAGTAATAATCCTAAGCATAAATGGTCTTAACAATCCACTTAAATGACTCAGACTAGATTAAAAAATAAGATCTTTCTATATATTTCCTTCAGGAGACACATCTCACTAGAAGGAGTATACACAGAAAAAAAAAATGAAAGAATGAAAAGCAATTTATCAATCATGAAGAAGCCAAAAAAAAAGCAGAGGTTGCTATCATGACATCTGACAAAGTTTACTTCAGACTTAAATTAATCAGAAGAAACAAAAGGGTCATTATATATTAATAAATGGAGCAATTAATAAAACATAACAGTTGTAAATATCTATGCACCAAACACTGGGACACATAATTTCATGACATGAACATTATTGGCCATAAAGAAACAGATAGGTGCAGATACACTAAGAATAGATGACTTAAATACCCAGCTCTCCTCAACAGACAGATCATCTAAACAAAAACTCAATAGAGAAACAATACCATAGACCAAATGGGCTTAACAGACATCCTCAGAATTTTTCATCCAACAAATGCAGAAGACACATTCTTCTTAGCACTGCATGGAATTTTTTCTAAAATAGGCCAAACTTTAGCCTACAAAACTAGTCTTAAGAAGTACAAATAACAAAGAAAGAAAGAAAGAAATCATTCCTTGCATGTTATCAGATCACAATGGAGTAAAACTAGAAATCAATAGCAAGACAAACTACAAAAATGTAACATATACATGGAAATTAAACAATATGCTTTTGAATGATTAGTGGGTCATTGAAGAAATCAGTAAGGAAAATTTAAAATTCCTAGAATCAAATAAAAATGAAAATAGAATCTACCAGAACTTTTGAGATACAGCAAAGGCAGTTCTACAAGGGAAATTCATAGATTTGAATGCTCACATCAATAAACAACAACAACAACAACAACAACAACAAAAACAGAGAAAGCACAAATAAATAACTTAATGATACACCTTAACACATTAGAAAAACAGCAAGCCAATCCCAAAACTAGTAGACAAATAATAATAATAATAATAACAATAATAATAATAATAATAAAGGTCAAGGCAGAAATCAGTGAAATGGAAACAAATAAACAAAATACAATAATCAATGAAACCAAGAGTTAGTTCTTTGAAAAGATAAATAAGATCAATAAACCCCTACTCAAACTAACCAAAGGAAGAGAAGACACAAATTAATAAAATTAAAGATGAAAATGGGGTCACTATAACATATAACAATGAAATACAGGGGATCACGAGGGATTAGTTTGAGAACTTGTACTCCGAAAAAAAGAAAAATACAGAAGAAATGGGTACATTTCTTAATATATATGACCTACTAATGTTGTTGTTAGGTGGCTTCAAGGTGAGTCTGACTCACAGACACCATTGTAGGGTTTTCAATGGCTGATTGTTTTCAGGATTGCTTCAGGAGTGGATTCCCACATCCTTCTCCCATTTTTGCAGTGCTAGGAATAGAGCTTAGGACCTCTAAGAGAGCAGAGCAGCACTCTACTGACTGAGCTAAACACCAGCCCCTCAATTAAATGTAGAGAATATAAATCATTTAAACAGATCTATAACAAGTAATGAAATTGAGTAAAAAAGAATCTTCCAGCAAAGAAAAGTTCATGCCCTGATGGGTTCATAGCTAAATTCTATCAAATCTTTAAAGAAGAATTAATATTTATCTTCACCAAAATATTCCATAAAATAGAAAGGAAAGGAATACTCTCAAACTCACTCTATGAAGCCAGTATCATGCTGATACCAAAACCAAGTAAAGACACAATAAAAAAGATAACCATAAGCAAATTTTTCTGATGAACACTGATGCAAAATTCCTCAATAATAATAAATAGTGCCTGCAAACCAAATAAATGCTTGCAAACCAAATAAATGCTTGCAAACCAAATACAGCCACACATAAAAAAGATCATACACCATGAGCAAGTGGGTTTCATTTCATAGATACAAAGCTAGTTCAACATACATAAATAATAAATGGTATACAAATGTTAATAATGTTAATAAATGTTATACAAATATATCAACAGCCTCAGATCCACAAATCACATGATCATCTTAATAGGTACACAAAAAGCCTTTGACAAAGTTCAATGTTCCTTCATGATAAAAGTCTTGAAGAAAGTGGGAATGGAAGGAGCATACCTCATCATAAAGGCTGTATATGACAAACCTAAAGACAACATTATACTAAATGGGGTAAAACTGAAATCATTTCCTCTAAAATCAGGAATGAGAAAGGGTATCCTCTCCCTCCACTTCTATTCAATATGATTGAAATTATAGCCAGAATAATCAGACAAGAGAAAGAAATAAAAGGAATACAAACAAGGAATGAAGAAGTTGAATTTTCCCTATTTGCAGAAGACATGATCCTACACTTAAAAGACACTAAAGATTCCATTTAAAAAAATGCTTAGACCTGATGAGTACCCTCAGAAAAATAGCAGGATATAAAATTAATATTCAAAAATCAGTAGCATTTCTATATACTAATAGTGAACATGATGAAAGAGAAATAAAAACAATAGCCCAATTCATAGTAGCCTGAAAAAGCATAAAATATATAGGAATAAAAATGTAACCAAGAAACCTAAAGACATCTACAATGAAAACTTCAAAAAACTAAAGAAAGAAATTGAAGAATAAGGTACAAGGTAGACAGTCCTCCTTTACGCATGGATCAGAATAATATTGGGAAAATGGCTATATTAGCAAAAAATGATTTACAGACTCAATGCAATCCTCATCAAAGTTCCAACGACATACTTCACAGAAATAGGAAAAACAATTCTAAAATTCATATGGAAGTACAATAGACCCAGAATAGCCAAAGCACTCCTAAGCAGAAAGAGTAATGCAGGAAGCATCGCAATACCAGATATCAAATTATATTACAGGGCCATAGTAACAAAAACAGCTTGGCACAAAACAGGCATGAAGATCAATGTAATAGAATAGAAGACCCAGAAATAAACCCATGCAGCTACAGACACATGATCTTTGACAAAGGAGCCAAAACATGCATTGCAGAAAAGATAGCCTCTTCAACAAATGAAACTGGGAAAACTGGATATTCACATATAGAAAAATGAAGGTAGATCCATATCTCTCACACTATACAAAGGTCAACTCAAAATGGAACAAAGATTTGAAAATAAAACCAGAAACTTTGAAACAACTAGAAGAAAATGTAGAGAACATAGTTGAACACATAGGCATAGGCAACTTTCTTAATAGGACTATAGTAGCCCAGGAAATAGTACCAGGAATGGGATTTAATATGAAATGAAAAAGGTTTTACACAACCAAGGAAATAATCAGTAGAGTTAAGAGAGAGAGCTTATAAAATGGGAGAAAATCTTTGCCAACTATATATCTGACAGAATACTAACAGCTAGGCTATAAAAAGAACTCAAAATATTGAACACAAAAAAATACCAAAATAATCCAATCAACAAGTGAGCAATAGAACAGAAATAGATGATTCTCAAAAGAAGAAGTAAAAATGGACAATGAATATCTGAAAAATGTTCAACATCCTTTGCCATCAGGGAAATGGAAATCAAAACTACACTAAGATTCTGTCTCACCCCAGTCAGAATGGCTAACATCAACAAAATAAACAACAGCAAATGCTGGTGAAGATGCAGAGAAAAAGAAACACATTGCTGGTAGGACTGTAAACTAGTATAGCCATTATGGAAATCAGTATGGAAGTTCCTCAGAAAACTTAAACTACCATATGATCCAGCTATACCACTCTTGGGTATACACCCAAAGGAATCTAAGTCATCATACCATAGAAACACCTGTATTTTTATTTTTATTGTAGCACTATTCACTATTGCAAGGATATGGAATCAACCTTGATTCAACAACAGATGAATGAATACTAAAAATGTGATATACACACACAGTGGAATATTCAGCAACAAAGAAGAATGAAATTACATCATTTGCAGAAAGGTAGATGGATCTGGATATCATTAATGGGAAATAACTCAGACTTAGATGTACTACATGTTTTCACTCATAATCAGTAGCTAGATTTACCTTACAGGAAAAATACACACACACACACACACACACACACACACACACACACACACGTGTAACTGCATATATCTAAGATTGGAAAATACAAGGGGACTTATCTGGAGGATGGAAGGGATTTGTGGAGTGGGGAATAGGAGGGGGTTCATGGGGGGGGGGAAACAGGAGCAAAAAGTTTCAATCTAAATGTAAAATAGTAAATTGTGTAAGGAAGTGAGAAGAGTTAGAAGAATAGAGGGAGGTTGCATAATGGGTTGCAAAACATAGATTAATGAAAATAGGTAACAGTGGGATGACTATAGTTCAGAGTCACCTATTATTTCATGATCAACTAGAAGAGAACTCTAAAAACAAAGAGGAGAGAAGAATTTGGAAACGTCAGTTATCTAGATTTAATTACTACATATTGTATATGTGTTATGATGTGTTACAAAGTACCCCATTGAATGCTGAAAAGTAATGCATGCAATCAAAAAAATTTTAAATGTAATGATGGAAATTTTAATAAGTCTAATGATTTTTCTAGAGCTGGGATTTAGCTCAGTTGGTAGAGCCCTACTCTGCAGTCTCTGAGGTCCCGAGTTCAATTCCCAGCACTGCAAAAATGGCAGAAGGATGTGGCAACCCACTCCCAAGGCAATCCCGAAACAATCTGCCATTGAAAACCCTATGAGGATCACTATGAGTCGGGCACGACTCGACAGCACCTAACAACAACAACAGCAATGATTTTTCTACACTGTATGTGCATATGAAGTTATACTGTACCCCATACATTTGTAAAAATACTACTTGAAAAAAATGAATGGATATGCAGTCCATGCTGGAAAATTTTGAATCAGTGTTTAAGAAACTGTTGGGGAAAATAAGTTCTTTTCTTCACAGGATTGGAGAAAGGATAAGAAATAAACCCAGGAGTTTTAGCAACCATCTTGGTAGCTGTGGGCAAGGGCTTGCCTGAACAGGAGCCCAATAGAGGAAAGCATTTCCAAGCAGTGGAAAGAGAGAGACTGAGTCCTGGCCCTTTTTAAAGCCTGTCCATCTAGCAGTACCTGAAGCCAGATGGGCCCAGGATTTTCTTTCTTTTTTTTCTTTATTACTGTACTAGGAGCTTGAACCAGGGGCCTTATACATGCTAGTCAAGCACTCTACTACTGAGCCACAAGCCCAACCCCCCTTTTAATTGATTGATTGATTAATTAATTAATTTGAGACAGGGTCTCACTAAGTTGTGCAGGCTGCCTCTGGCCTGGAGTTTGTAATCTTCCTGCCTGGGCCTCCCCAGTCACTGGGATTACAGGCTTGTGCCGTGGCTCCTGGATAACCCTGGATTTTTTCAATTCTGTCTGCCAACACATTGTCTTTTTATATTTAAGTCTGTTTGAATTGAGTTTCTATTATTTTAAACAGAATCCTGAATAAAACAAATCTCTTCTAACAATAAAAATCTTAATTATATGACTGCATAATCTATAAGCCTACTTGGAGATTTCTAGCATTTTTAGTAATGTTTTGATTGTCTTTAGGTGCAATTACTTAGTATACATACTTGGAAAGAGTAAAACATCATTGCTTTCAGTTTGTATTTTCATTAATATAGACAGTCTTCCTCCCATCTCATTTGAATCAATGAGATTTTTATTGTATAGTGTGTACTTTGTTTACCTCACCCGCTGCGCTGCAGTCTCTGAGGTCCTGAGTTCAATTCCCAGCACCGCAAAAATGGGAAAAGGACCTGGCAATCCACTCCCAAGGCAATCCCGAAACAGTCCGCCATTGAAAACCCTATGAGGGTCGCTGTGAGTTGGATACCTACTCAACGGCACCTAACAACAACAACAACAATGATCCTTAACTTTGAGTTCCCAGAAGTAGTGAAGTAAATATATGATTTTGTTTAATATTAAAATATTTTAAAATACAAATTTTGGCTGACTTTTACAAACAAACAAAAACATTAGGAAAGAAGTTATAATAGTGGCAAAATGCTGGGAACTATCTATCTCTACAAATGCTATATTAATTGGGAGTCATGGTTTCTAGTAATTTTAGCTAGAATTAAGCAGAAAAGGGGCTTATTGAAAGAATATTGAATGGTGTATTCAATACACTTATTGGGGTGACTGGAGAGCCTAGTTTGAAGCTAAAAATCTAAAGAAAAAGTTTCAAACTAAGGCTCAGCCTTATTTTTCATAAGGGAGTAATTGCTGCCATTTCTACACTCAGAAGGAAAAAAGACCCCCTGTTCCAGGTTCTTTGTATCAATAACTCTTTGGTCAAAAACCAGCTATGAACCTGTCTTGTGAAAGTCATATGTCTTCGAGAAGCTGCTGGATATCTAACATTCTGAGCCTCTGTAGAAAAAGTCTCTTTGCCCCACACCAAGATTCCTAAGTGGAGAATTCCCCAAATATAGAAAGGGGCTTGGCTGCTATATAGCCAAAATGAATCACAAATGTCCTCTAGAAGCCAAACCTTTGGCAGCCTAACATCAACTTACAAGCTTTTCCCTGTACTTAGTTCTATAAAAAAAAATGTTCCCACTTAACCTAAAGTAACTATCCTTTCCCATATAAAGAGAACCAGCTGAAGCCAAATCCAAATTGAAATTCAGGCTTTCTGGAAGATGTCCAGTTCTCCTGGAATTATGTCATGGTCTTGTCTCAATATTCTATAAACTATGAACTGATACATAAAGCAAGCCACTATGAAAGAACAAATAATAGAAGAAATGGAAAGAAAGTGAGGAAAAACATTATATATATAACATATATAATGTTTTATATATAATATATAATATATTAATAATATAGTGATATTATTAATATAATAATATATTAGTAATATAATATATAACATATTATTATATAAATATAATGTATATTATATATATAAATTGTTTGTTAGGTGCTGTAGAGTCAGATCCAACTCAGTGACCCTCATGGAGTTTTCAATGGCTGATAATTCAGAATTGCTTCAGAAGTGAATTGTCACATCCTTCTCCTGTTTTTGCAATGCTGGGGATTGAACTGAGGGCCTCAGAGAGTGCAGAGCAGCACTCTACCAAGTAAGCTAAACCACAGACCATATGTGTGTGTGTGTGTGTGTGTGTGTGTGTATACACATATATGTGTATATATATATATATATGAAGAGATGCTACAGTCTTATTTCTACAAATGCTCTTGATATTGTATTTGTATTGATGATTTGTCCCCTTTCATATCAGTTCCAAGTTTCTTTTGCCCTCAGCCAAGAATTTAACCAAACCTTTATCCTGAGAAAGCTCCCCTCCTTGCAGTATTGCATTGCTATGAATTTCCTTTAACATTTGGCCCTGGACACAGCAATATTAATAGGCACCCTAGAAGATTATTGGGTTTCCATCAATACGCTTATTGAGCTCTTTGTGTAACAGCAACAATATTTCTCTATTATAGCTAGGATCAATTGTTGTTATACCATAAACTCTTTTTGACTCTTGATCCTGTGGTTTCAGAATTAAGAACAAAGAAGTGGCAACCTTGCTTCCAAGTCAATTAAATCAGATTTTACTTGATACTGATAGCTTTCCTTTCACCATTGACCCTTAAGCCAGTCGAGCCTAAAGGCACTAGAGAAAAATGAAAGTTTTAATGAGTTGAACCACATAGAATTTGTGAGAGGTGCCATTCTTGTTCTGCCCCTCAGTGACCAGATTCATGTGTTCTGGCTGTGGAAGCCCCAGTACCACAAACTGGTCACTGCATCAGAGCACGTGTCACATGTTATAGACTAGCACCTGCCTCCGGCTAGTACCATAACTGAATATTTGGTGTGCCATTTCAAAATCCTGCAAAGCACACTGCATTGGATAATGGCTTTACATAGTAAAGCCAGTAACCACATGAACATTAATCCACTTTATTACTTCTTCCCCCATAAAGTAAGTGCCTCCACCACAAAGTACCATATTATATAACCTTGTGGGCATAAAAGCAAATACAAATGCAGAACAATCACCTAATTTTCGTGATGAGTGATTTGGAATGTCAGCTAGACTAGATTAAGGAAGGCACAGATAGTTAGCTGGTAAAGCCTTAGTTATTCTCCATGCTTCAGTAGGCACTGAGCCCACCCTTCTGCTGACAGGAAAACCTACTGGGCTGCTCCTGGTGTGTTTGTGAGGGTGCTTCTAGAAGACATTGGCATTTCATAAAGTGGACTAAGTGGAGAGATCAGCTCTCAAGGTGAGTGGCAGCATCCAAGCTGGTGTCATAAATGGAGCTAAAAGGTAGAAAGAGGAGGAAGGGTGTGAATTCAGACTCTTCTCAAGTTAATTGGGTTTTGTTTTTCTTTTCTTCTTTTCTTTTTTCTTTTTTTCTCTTTTTTCTTTCTCCTATGCCCTTGGACATCAGAACTCCAGGTTCTTTGAACTAGGACTTGCACTAGATAGAGCCCCTCCTCCAATCCCAGGTTCTCAGGCTCCTGCTTTGGACTAAGAGTTACACTGTCTGCTTCATTGATTATGAGGCCTTTGGACTTGGAGTGGGCCATGTGACTCGCTTCCCTGATTCTCCAGCTTTCAAATGGCCTATTTTGGGACTTTTAAGCTTCCATAATGAAGTTAGTCAATTCCCCTAATAAATTCCGTATCCACATATAGGTAGATAAACAGATAAATAGATAGACAGATAGATTAGATAGATAGATAGATAGATAGATAGATAGATAGATAGATAGATAGATAGATAGTTATCTACTATTGGTTCTGTCTCTTTGGGCAACCCTAACTAAAACAATCATCTATTTCCAAATAAGTATACTCTGTGTTATAGAAGAAGTCTATAACTAAAATGTTGGTACTTCAAATCCAACTAAGGATATTATCATCCCAAACTATATTTAGCAGTTTTCTTTTGAAAGTCAGCTCTGGTTTGGGGTGGTTGGGGAAGATTTCCTTGATTGTTTAGACTGAATTCTAGTTCTTCAGTTCTCCCAATGATTCTGTGAGCCACCTAATATGCTCTTGTACTGCCTAATTCAACTACAGTTAATTTCAGGTGTTTATAACTAAATGTTAAGAAACCTTCCTGAAATGGACATCCATTTTTTAAAAAATTTATTTAGAATGTTAGTGGGATACAGAGTAATAGCTCATTTAATATGTACATCATGCAGCTACTAAATCTGTTTTACTTATGTGTCCATTACTTTACGTCTTTTACAGAACAGGATGAATGAAAGAAGAAAATAGTAGGGATTTTAATTAATATGTAATTACAATTGTATGCACCCATGGAATATACACCAGTTGATTTTTTTTCTTCTTTTTTTCTTTTATCTTTTTTCATATGTTCATATAGTTGCATCCTGTGTCTTGTGGTTTTCCTCTCCCTCTTTACCCCTCTACAATGTTCCCCCTTCCCTTTCTTCCTTCTTCAACCTCCACTCCCACCTACTGATCCCCTTCCTGTTCCTATTGGGTCCACTTGTATTTTCTATTCTTTCTTTTTTTTTTTTTCTGTGGTACTGGGGGTTGAACCCAGGGCCTCGCGTTTGCATCCTGTGCAAGTGCTGGACCACTGAGCTGCACCCCCAGTCCATTTTTTTTACCTTTTGAGACAGGGTCTCACTGAGTTACACAGACTGCCTCTGGTCTCAAACTTGTGATCTTCCTGCCTCCACCTCCCGAGCCTCTGGGATTACAGGCATGCACCACCACAACTGGCATATTTTCTATTCTTAGATAAGTATGATTGTTCATTTTTATGTATCTATATATAAATTGGTTTTCTTTAAGTTAGATTTGGCTTCCATATATAAATGAGAACATATGGTATTTCTCTTTTTGAGTCTAGGTTCATTCACTTAAAATGATATTTTCTAGTTTCATCCATTTTGCTGAAAATGACAAAATTTCATTCTTTACCACTGAGTAACATTCCATTGTACATATATACCATAATTTTTCAATCCAATCCCCTGTTGATGGACATCTAAGTTGATTCCATACCCTTGCAATTGTGAAGAGTATTGCATTAAATATGAAAGTGTAAGTGTCCCTATGGTATGATGACTTATCTTCCTTTGAGTATATTCCCAGATGGATAGCTGGGTCATATAGCAGTTCTATTCTTAATTTTCTAATGTAGCTCCCATATTGATTTCCAAAGTGGCTGAACTAATTTATAGTCCTACCAGCAGTGTAAATGTATTCCTTTTTCTCCACATACTTGCCAGCATTTGTTATTATTTGTTTTGTTAATCTTGCCCATTCTTACTGGAGTGAAATGAAATCTCAGTGCTATATTGATTTGCATTTTCCTAATGGCTAGGGATATTGCACATTTTTTCATGTGTTTATTGGCCATTTCTATTTCTTCTTTTGAGAACTGTCTGTTCAGCTCCATTGCCCACTTATTTATTGGATTATTTGCCATTTTGATATTTGATTTCTTAAGTTCTTTGTATATTCTAGAAATTAGTCCTCTGTGAGATGTGTAGGTTGCAAAGATTTTCTTCCATTCTGTGGGCTCTTGCTTTACTTTGTTAATTGTTTCCTTTACTCTACAGAAGTTTTCTTAATTTTATGATACACCTCAAGGTACCAGAAAGACAGCAATAAGCCAGGCCCAAAAGGAGAACTCAAAAAGAAATAATTAAGATCAAGGCAGAAATCAACAAAACAGAGATTAAAAGGACAATACCAAAAATTAATGAGACTACAAACTGGTTCTTTTAAAATATCAACAAAATTGACACTCCCTTAGCCAGACTCACCAAAAGACAGAAAAGGCCCAAATTAATAAAATCAGAGATGAAAAGGGGGACATCATCACTGATACCATTGAAATACAGAAGATCATCAGAGACTACTTTGAGAACTTGTATTCCTCCCAAAATGAAAATACAGAAGAAATGGATAAGTTCCTTAACATGCATGACTTACCAAATCTAAATCTTAAAGCCATAAGCAAATTAAATGGACCTATATCAACCAATGAAATTTAAAGGCAGTAATAAAAAAACCTTCTGACAAATGCAAAATAAGTGTTTTTATGAAAGTTGATTATAAATCAACATCCCATAAATTAAATACTCATCTAACTGCTTATTCCACGTAATTTTATAACTGGCTAGTGGGCATTTCAATTTTAACATAACCAAAACACAACTCTTTTTATTTTTTTTCTCTCCCTTTATTGGTAGATGTTGGTGGGGTACAGAGTAACACAGCATTTGCTTTTTCCACTATGCAACCTTTACACCACTTCTGGCAAAACACAACTCTTGATTTTCCCACCAAACCCTTTTCTTCCTCAAGTCCTCCCTCTTACTTTATGATGCCATCATCACTTGCTCAGCCCTTAAATCATGGTCTTTTCTTCCTTACTCTTATAATTCATTTAATTGCCAGCACCTATTAAGTACTTGCAGTTTTGCTTTCAAAATATGGCCATCTCAATTTCCACCACTGCTACCTTGTTCAGAGTCTTTACTGTCTTTTCCATGAACCATTATCTAAGACTTATAATTAGTCTTCTTGTTTTCATTCTTTCTTCCATATGGTCTATGCATCACATGGCAACCAAAATGATCATATACACATTTAAATCAGATCTATTACTAATGTTGTGGACTGAATTTTTGTGTCCCTCCACTATTCCTATGTTGAAGCTCTACTTACAGTGTGACTATATTTGGAGATGAGAACTCTGTGCAAATAACTAAGGCTAAATGAACGGATCACAGTGGAGCCCTGATCCAATGAGATCAGCATCCTTATTGACACCACCAGATGCCCCAGTGAGGTTGCTCTGTCTCCTCGCTCAACCATCCACAAAAGGCTAAAGGAGAACACAATGAGAGGGCCAGGCAGGAAGGAGAGCCCTCCAGGCAAACCAGTCATTCTGCAACTTCCAGAGCTGTGACAAATCAATTTCTGTGAGGTATTTTTTTTTTTTCCAGTACTGGGGGTTGAACCCAGGACCTTGTACTTGGCATGCTTTGCAAGTGCTGGACCACTGAGCTGCCCCCCTGGACGAATTTTTTTTTTTTTTAAGTTTTTGAGACAGCGTCTCACTAAATTACGCAGACTGCCTCTGGTCTTAAACTTGCCATCCTCCTGCCTCTGCCTCCCGAGTCACTGGGATTACAGATTTCTGTCGTTTAAACCACTCAATCTGTGGGATTTTGTTAGGGCAGCCCCACCTGACTGAAATAACGCCCCACTTTCACATACAGAATAAAGTCCAGGATTCTCACTATTGCCTAAAATGCCAGACAAGCCCCTAACTTGCATGAGACCATCCTTTCCCTCCTTCTCTTCGCAGAGGCACAAGGGCCCTCTGGATGTTTCTTAAACAGCCTGAGCCCTGCTCTTTCCCATCCAGGGTTGTGCATCACTTTTACTTCTGTTGCCTCTGCTTCCCCCAGCAGCCTTCTCTGTCCCTCCCTTCACTCTGATCTCCACCTGAAAACCTCCTCACGAATCTTCTTAGATAACCTTGTCTGAAATAGAAACTCCCACCTCTACTCCTGCCCCATCACTCTGTTTCCTCATTCTGTTTATTTTCTTCATGTTTATCCCCACCTAAAATTGTATTACATTTTAATAGTTTGACTTCTCTTCTAAAGTCTTTCCCACTGGAAGATAAACTCGATGAGGTTAAGGACCTCACCTGCTTGTGTGCTACTGTATAATAAATGCACTTCTATAGAAAATGATGGCCTCCAGACACTGTTTTTGTTTTTGTTTTTGTTTTTGTTTTGGTACTTGGGGTTGAACCCAGTGCCTTGCACCTGCATGCTCTGCAAATGCTGGACCACTGAGCTACACCCTCAGCCCACTTTTTTTTTAACTTTTTGAGACAGGGTCTCACTAAATTACACAGACTGCCCCTGGTCTCGAACTTGCGATCCTCCTGCCTCCACCTCCCAAACCGCTGGGATTACAGGCAGACACTGTTTTTAAAATACCATATGAGGTGCAAAAAAACTTTGCATATGAAAGAGCAGGCAAAAGTTTTGAAATTGTATACTAAAAAGAGTTATAAAAACTTTCTAGAAAAAATCAATAACATTTTAAGTCAAATAGTGTGCTAAAAACGCAACATTGTAGAGTGATAGACAGTGTGGCTTTGCAAAAAGAATACAAGAAAGCAAAAGACCTCAGCTTACTACATATAGTAGAGACACCTACATAATTCGTTTTAATGAGCTACAAAATATAGATGTTCAAATATAGTTGCCTTAAACAATTTTTCTTCCTATGTTATAGCTTTGACCCATTGGCCTTGTCCCAAGAATTTTTGTTACTGATGATGAAGCTATAGTTTAAAAGGGGGGGTGGGGGGGCGGGGAGGAGAGGGTACCTGTGATTGTCTAGGTTGACAGTCTAATTAAGATTAGCAACTGGAGACAAAGAAAACCCACACTAGAGATTTCTGTAGTTTAGTAAATCTCCCTCCTGTGTTCCTAACAGCAATAGCACAGCCACTGTGAGCAACACTGCAAGGCAGTTGTTTGGACTCACTGCTTAGCCAAGAAGGGGTGGCTTGAAACAACCAGGAAGACAGGTTTAAATTGCAATGTCGGTTTCCTGATTTGACCTTGTGACTGGAGTATCCTGCTTTGGGATTTGGGTCATTCAATCAGCAGGTATTTATTCAGTGCTTACTTTGGCCTGGGATGCTGTTAACTCAGCAGACACAGGCAAAGACAAAAAGTTAGGGGCAAGAAGAAAAGGCAAAATAACAAAAACTGAAGTTTCAAAACTCGCTTGCTCTCTTCAACTCTGTACCCACTGCAAAGCTGACCACCCTGTTCCTTGGCCCCTCGCCTCTCTTCACAGCCAAGCTCCACAGAAGAATGGTCTTCAAGCTCTGGCTGCTTGGACTTCTAGCCTACTTTGTATCTCCTTATATCTAATTTCTCACGTTTCCTTGACAAAATTCACTGGGGACATTCCTATTGCCAAATCCCTGATAGTCATTTAGTTCCCACCTGCATCAAACTGGCTGCTATGTTTCCACTGTGGACCACTTCCCCCTCAAATCTCTTACCCCTACTTCCTGTGTTTCCAAAGACATCACTGTCTCAGGCCACATCTTTGCCTTGCTTACTGATGCCTGCTACTTAAAAATTGGCATTTCTTTTTTATTACTCTGTAATATTTTCCCAGGAAATTGTTCTGATAACTGCTAGATCTATACCTTTTCCCCTGCCTTTTATATAACTAGCCCATACCTTTCTTTGCATATTTAATTGCCTTTATCTCTTTCTTGAAGTCTAGACAAATCAAACTTGACAGGGCTAGGCAGAGTTCATCTTTATCACACAATTTCCTCTTCAGTCTGTTTTCCTTATCTCTAACAAATGTCATTGCCACTTTTATATCATATGGTTTCTTGCTTTCTGTATTATTTTTTATCTATATTGCTCCGTCTGCTGAGATTATACTTTTGTCCCACTGTCTGCCTGTGAGTACCTATTCATCTTCAAATTTGAGAATTAGATCTTTCATAAAGCATTACCAGTCTGACCAGGTAAAAGTAACCACTGCCAGCTACCTACTAATATCCTGAAAGAGGTGTCTAGAAGAGTGTGTGGCCTGCAGCCAGATCACTGTGGCATCCAATCCCATCAGATCTCAGAGGCTGAGTAGGGTCGGGTCTGGTTAGTACTTGGATGGGAGACTGCCCGTGCTCTAGGCTTGGGAGAAGAACCTGGCAACCCACTCCCAAAAAGCAATCAGCCATTGAAAAGCCTATGAATAGCAGAGAAGCACTGACAATAGTGTTTTTGCTTGTTGTTGAGTAGGGTCGCTATGAGTCAGACACCAACTTGATGGTATCTAACAACAACAAGATGTGTGTGTTGCACGGAGTTATGAAAGAGCATGTTTCAGAGAGAGGGATGATAATACGGAAAAGCTCTAAGTCAAGAAGGAGTTGAGTTTGGGGCTTTTGAGGGACAACAAGTAGCTTGTTCTGTCTGGGGCATTAGGTCAAAGGGATAATGGCATAAACAACAAAATGTGGAGAAGGGAGAGGGGGCCCCAGTGAAGTAGGGCCTTTCAAACTGAGGTGAAGATTCTCTTCATTCTCTTCTAACTACCATGGGAAATCAGGGACATTTTTAAGACTGAGAATGACAAAAATCCAAATTAGGCTTTTAAATGATCTCCCAAACTGCAATGTAAATAGATTTCAGGGAAGATGGTTAAAGAGGCAGCTAATGGGAAGTCAATAATATCTAGCCTAAACCGGGCTCGGTGGCACACACCTGTAATCCCAGCAACTCGGGATGCAGGGGCAGGAGGATTGAGAGTTTGAGACCAGAAGCAGTCTGCTTAATTTAGCAAGACTCTGTCTCAAAAAGTAAAACAATGGGCCAAGGGTGCAGCTCAGTGGTACAGCACTTGCAAAGTAAGGGTGAAGCCCTGGGTTCAACCCCAGTACTGAAAAAAAAAATATATATATATAGCTTAAAGGGGTAATGATCACTTAGTCTGGGGAGTAGAAGGGAGTCAGAGAACAGAGTCAAAATTTTTCACAAATTCTCTTTTACAAACAAACAAATGAGATTATGTTGCTTGTTTAAATTAATAATCTTTTCAGGATGTTCCATGGTCATTACTGGCTGCATCCTGTGACCATCTGGAGACCAGAATGACCAGCCAAGTCCTGTATCTTCATGCACACACACAAACAACTTTTACAAAATTCATTGGCATGCTCTACAAAGTTTGCTGTGTTCTTTGAACTCTCCTGACCTTGGGGAAATACTTTGCCCACAAAAAACTTTTCAGCCAATTGAACTTGGATTCTTCTTAAAGGTCATATGCTCTCTTGTATTAGAAATACTATTTGTACATTTCTATTTCCTTTATTGGCCTTAGATTCTACATTTTTCTCAGAGAGCATGGAGATGTCTCTTCCTCACTGATCTTCATTACTTCAATACACTGGAAATAAGTGTCCTGAAAGGACTAGATTTGTTCCAGGTATTAGAAAAAGATTGGTTCCAGGACACCTCCCCTGACTTGGATACTAAATTCCACAGATGCTCACGTCTATTATATAAAATGTTGTAATATTTGTACATATTCAACACACATCCTCCCATATACTCTACATCTTCTCTAGATTTCTTATAGCACCTATTATGTGTCAATTCTATGTAAATAGTTTTTATACTGTATTGTTAAGGGAATAATAACAATACAAAAAGTCTTTGCATGTTCAGTACAGAAACAAAAGAAAATTTTTTGATCTATCATTGAATTTATAGATATGAAACACGTGGATACAGAGGACCCATTGCATATGTGTGAAAAAACTAAAAATGCTGGAACAGAGATAACATGGCATAGAGATCACATGGATATGCCAGATATAGCAGTAAGCAAATAAGTAATCACATACAGGAAACTTTCAGGCAATCAGTGTGCTTATCAACAGAAGTAGGTAGAATTATGAAAAGTAAATATTCAAGAGTTCTACCTACATTGCCTGTGTATCCACAGCAAAATAGAAAGAGTTTGAAAATAAGAGCTGGGAAATTTAGGCCCACCAAATAATTATTAATTGTGTACATTTGATTTGTTTCTTTTAACACTTAATGGTTTGGTAACTGACTTAATTCTAAAGTTTTCTGGTGTATACATGACCCAAATATTGGTTTCTCTTAGCTCTTGGAAGGCAGAGAACTTTCAAGGTTTACAGTAGGATTATCAAATATGGATAAAGCAGTCCAGTTATCTGGACTGAGTAGTCTTTTTAACAACAACCAAAAAAAAAAAATTCTTGTATTTTTGTGACATACTAAAAAAAAAGAGACATTAGAAATATGTAAGCTAATATTATCCCCACTCTAAGTAATACCTTAACCACTTTTATTGTGCATCAAATCAGCCAATGCAAAATAAATAGATAGATAAATAGATAGATAGATAGATAGATAGATAGATAGATAGATAGATAGATAAAGTTGATTTAGGGAACAAATTATTCAGTCTAGCTCTCAACCAACAGCTGTAAACTTACCTGAAGGGACACCTAGTTTTAAAACCAGTTATAAAACGTTTATTCCATAAATATTTATTGAGAAGCAATTGTGAACCTTGTATTATCCTAAATATTACAGATGACAAAGTCACTGCCCTCCAAAGAACTCATTTCTCAAACAGATGAACATTGATTTTGTTAAGAATTCAGCAATTTAAACACTATACACACTTACATATACATGTAAAATTAGAAAATTCAATTTTTAAAATATCATAGAAGAGATAAAGTTTTACTTACTACTAGCTTTATATGTGTGCTGGGGTTTATCTCAGTTGGTAGATTGCTGCTCTCAGGCCTCTGCAGCCCTCAGTTTGAACCGCAGCACTGCAACAGGAGAAGGATGTGGCAATCCACTCCCAAAGCAATCCCAAAACAGTCAGCCATTATAAACCCTATGAGCTGGGCCAGACTCGATGGCACTAACAACAACAATCCAATATATACCTAAAGGTTTCCTTTATAACATAAGAACTGTAATAATAACTAAATACGAGTTGTTCAAAACTGTGTTTATGGAAACACAAATTTCCATGAGACATCTTTAAGTATTTTTAAAGAAACTCTTACTAAGAATGTGGAAAGTAGGGAAGGAAAACTATTGCATTTCATTTTATCATTGAGGTGTATCCTATCTCTGGGACTTTTAGGGATAATTGAGTTTGCTGTTTGAAATCAGGTTAGTTACTAGTAATTTCACCTGACTGGGCAAAAAGTTAATTTTTTTAAATTGGCTGACCACATCAGCAAGATATTTTCTTAATTCTTTATACAAAATTGAGATGTGATATCTGAAACATCATTTTAATTTTTTACATAATTATAATGCTTAGTAAATATGGTGCTAATGAATATTTTTTGCCATATTTGTGCTCTTTGCTTCTGATGTTGAAGAACTGCTATGGAATATCAAGCAGAATAGAATCCTAAAGTTCTTTTTTGTTTGTTGGTTGGTTGGTTTTGCTTTGCCAGGGTCTTGCTTGCCTAAGTAGACCTTAAACTTGTGATCGTCCTTCCTTACCCTCCCAATTGCTGGGACCACGGGTGCACACCACTAATCCCAGCTTGAAATTTTCAGTCACTGGAACATCTTCATTAACATTCATATTAACTAGTTCATTCATTTATCCAGCAAGTATTAACTTAGTATCCCTCACATGCCAGTTGGTACTAAGGACATAGCAGTAGGAATAAAGTAGTGAACAAACAGAAAAGGCCCTTGAGTACATAGGCCTCTACTTTCTAGTGGATGGAAATAGATACTATAAAAATAGCTGAAAAATATCTGTAGTGTGACATATGGTGAGAAGTGCTCAGATAAGAAAATAATACAAGGAAAAATATATAAAATATTGATTAATAATAAAATAGTTACATAGGGTCTCTATGAGTCAGACTCGACTTGACGACAACTAACAACAACAACAACAACAACTACCAAAATAGGCTCACTTATCATCTGGATACCATGGTGGCTTCACATACTTGAATATACATCTGTCACTTTTAAGTATTGTAATATAGAAGTTGTCCTATGGGTTTATATTATATTCACTATGTTGCTGTTGTTAAGTCCCATCAAGTCAGTACCAGACTCACAGCGACCCTACATACACAGGCAAAACAATATTGTTACTGCTTCTCTGCTATTCATAGGGTTTTCAATGGCAGATTGTTTTTTGGGAGTTGGTTGCTGGGTCCTTCTCCCAAGCCCATAGCACCTGATGTTTCCAGGTGGACTTCCATCCAAGTACTAACCAGGCCCAACCCTGTTTAGCTTCTAAGATCTGACAGAATCAGACGCCACAGTAGTACAGCTACAGGCATACTCAGTATAGCTGGTTCCATATTTTATGGTATAAATAATCAAATTACAATATTGAAGCTGGGATCCATGATGCATGCCTGTAATCCCAGCAACTTGGGAGACTAAGGCAGTTAGATCACAAGCTCAAGGTCAGAGGCAGCTTGAGCAAGCTGATGAGCCCTTATCTCAAAATAAAAATTTTTTAAAAATTTGGGTTGGGGTGCCGCTCAGTGGTAAAGCACTTACCTAGCATGCATGGGGCCATGGGTTCAACTTCTCAGTATTGAAAATAAATTACATATTACAGATGAGCTACAATAATAATGAGTTTTTCTTTGTAAACTTCCTTTGTGGATCTCAACTAGAGTAAAATTATGTTATAGATGCTTATTTGTTTTCAAGCTGGGGATGTGGCTCAGTGGTAGTGCACCTGCCTAGTATGTGCAAGGCCCTGGGTGCAATCCTCAGCATCACACACACACAAAAAGTATGTTTTCATTGATCTGAGGTGAAACTAGATTTTGTTGGCACCACACAGTGAAGGCTATAGTAAACTGGTCTCTGCCTGTGTACACACCAGCCTAGACTCTATATTTAATGGTCTTTTGGCTGACCCCATTAGGTTTTGCTGAGGTTCTAGGGAAGGCTGTTCTCATTCCAAATCAGGAAAACCTAGAGCAGATTACAACCTAGATACTTGGTTGAATTCTCTTTTGATTATGTTGCATATCCCTTTGATAGACCTGTTAGATTCCTCAGTTTCCCATAAATTAAAGTTCCTACTAGGCTGTTTCTGAACTTCCAAAACTAATTGATCTCACAAAAAAGTCAAATATTCTTCAAATACAAAATTTTTGAATAATATTTTCCAGTTCTAAATCACACAAGTCACTTAGAACTTCATTTTCAAACTCCATAGCATTCCTATCAGGGCTGGTGATTTTAGTTCAGTTGGTAGGGCTCTTGCTCCGCGTGTTCTGAAGCCCTGGGTTTAGTTCCTAGCACCACAAAAGAAATGGAAGAAGGACATGGCAGCCCACTCTCTAAACAATCCCAAAGCAATCAGCAATTGAAAACCCTATAGGTAACAGAGAAGCACTAACGCAATGTCAGACATGGCACAGTGTTGGGGAGAGTTTCCTTCTGCTGTACATAGGGTCCCTATGAGTCCGACTCAACTTGATGGGACCTAGCAACAACAACAACATAGCATTCCTATGACTAAAACCACAGCCACATTTTCTTTTCTTTTTTCTTCCCCTAATACACTTGTGTGCTGGTAAAAACATAACAGCTAGCTCTCCAGGGTAAAAAAGGTTGGTTTATAGTGTTTGCCTATTTTTGTGTTATAACTACTCCTTCTACAGCTTATTTCAAATTATCAAACAGGGCTGATCATATGGGTCTATGGTAAAGTGCTTGTTGAGTTTAACACCAAGGGAAAAAAAAAAATCTGAGCTATCAATATGATATCCCTAAATGTGGAGTCGGAAAGACATGCTCATGACTGTTCTTTATCAATCAGTTTGCATCACATCTAGCACATCGTTGATAGAATATACTTCTTTCTATTACATTCTATTACAAGGTATACAAGATGTGACCTGCGAAAAATAAAATTATCTAATTGTTGGCTATACACTGGAAGGGCAAGCCCCAAAGGGCTATTTGTTAAGGTTTGGTGCCTAGGGTAATGGTATTAGGAGGTGCTATGGACTTTTGGGAGGTGGGGCTCAGTAGAAGGTCCTTAGGTCACTGGGTGCATACTTGTGAAAGGAAGTGAAATACCTGCTCATCTCCTCCTGTCTGTCTCTGCTTCCTATCTTGCGATGTGAGCACTAGCTCTGACAAACATCCCACCGTGATGTGTTGTGCCACCAGAGCACCAAACCTATGAGGCTGCCCCACTTAGATTTAAGCCTCCAGAACCATGAGCCAAGCTTCACAAGTAGCCTTTATCAGATATTTTACTACAGGGACACAAAGCTGACTAGCTAATACATTATATAAGCAAGCTCTTAGAATTGTAGTTGACAAGATTAGACATAAAATATTAGATCTGGAATCTAGATTATAAATAATGTAACTGCTAAGTCATCATCTTCTTCCACCCCTTTCTCCTCTTCCTCTTCCTCCTCTTCCTTCTTCTTAGGAAGTACCTATTTCTAATTTGCTAAAAGTTGCATTTAAATTATAGATGGGTGTTGAAATTACTAAACGATATTTCTGCATCTTTTGAGATGATCATATGCTGTTTCTCTTTTATTCTGCAAATGAAGTGAATTGTAGCAATTTATTTCCAAGAGCTAAGTCAACTTGCATTTCTATAATAAGCCTCATTCAAATGATTCAAATGTAATATACTGGTATATGCTTATATATGATTATTGTATATTTTAATTCTGCACACACACACACACACACACACACACGTCAATTGAGCTGAAAGATCTGAGACTTTATTCTACTTGAAAGTTAAAAAACATTAGTCTGCCACAGTTTCACGGATGTAGGCAGAGATACAATATTGCTGAGTCAGAAACAGTCAGGGCCTTATTACTTTCAGCATGGGAAGAAACATGAATTTCATGTCAATTCACCTTGTGCTCTCAAAGTCCACTGGGGTCACATGGTATGGCCCAGGTAGATACTGGACCCATAGTCAGTTTGCATCATAACTGAGAAATCCTGAGCAAACAAACCTGCCTGGCTGACTTTTATCCCAGAGAGAGATACTACTTTTATTTTACTGGAGAGTAAACAAACCTGTCTTTGTTTTGGAAGGAGACACTATCTCTATCTTCCCAGTCTCCTAATTACACAAATATTCATCAAAGATAGTTTGAAACAAAACTGTCAGTACTTTTTCTCATAAAACATGCAGAAATGTGAGAGCTGAAAACCTGTCTGTCAATGATACTAAAACTTCACAAAGCCAGGCCTGTAATCATAGCACTCAGGAGGCTGAGGCAGGAGGATTAGAAGAGCACAACTTTAAGACTAGCCTGAGCTCCGTAGCAAGACACTGTCTCCAAAACAAACAAACAAACAAACAAACAAACCTTCACAGAATGTGATCATTATTAGTTTACTTAGTGAACATTCATTTAGCTATACTCACATAATTAACATTCTCCTTGCTTTTTATTCCTTTTTGAACATTTGATCTTCCATCAGGAATGATTTTTCTTGTGCATAAAGAAGTATTTTCTTTATTGTAGGTCGGCTGGAGATCAATTCTGTCAGTTTTTGCTTGAAATAAAAAATGTCATTTCACTTTCATTTTTGAAAGATATTTTCACCACGTATAAATTATAGATCATTTCCTTTTGGTGTTTTGGAGTACCATCATTGCATTGTTTTTTGCCTTTACTTGTTCATTTTGAAAACTAACATGTCAGTCCAGCTGTTGCTCCTTGACAGTAATCAGGAGGTTTTTTCTCTGCTGCTTTTAAAATATACCCCATTGTTATTGTTATTATTATTATTATTATTATTATTATTATTATTATTAGAAGCAGCTCCACTATGGGTCTGATTAACCTGCATAAGGATTTTTTTTATCTCTCTTAGGAATGATTGAATCTAGGCTTATTGTTCATTTTAAACTTTGGAAAAGTCTTCACTATTTCTTCAAATATTGTTTCTCTTCCATTTCACTCTCCTCCACTTCTTGTATATCATATTTTCACACTGTATTGGCTATATTTCTTTCTGTCCCTTTGTCTGGCATTTATTATGATTGAAGATTTAATCTACTTTCTTCTCTCATTCAAATCACAGATTCTCTATTCAATTGTGTTTAGTCTGCTGTTAAATCCATCCATTGAACTCTTAATTTCATTTACTGAATTTTCTCGTTGTAGTTTTTTCATTTGGTCTTTTTACAATCTTCTATGGCTTATTTAATAGTTTTCACTTCCCAGGTATGATTCTAAATCTTGTCTTTTACATTTTTGAAGATAGGAGGCCTAGATTTTTTAAATACTTGTTTGATGATCCCAATTTCTATAATCCTTGTGAGATTGTTTTTATTCATTTTTCATAAAGTCTTGTTTTCTCAGAGTCCTGGTTATGCTCTATTGTGCATCAGACCTTGTGTTCTAAAAATTATTTGCTGAAGCTGGACATCATGGCTCATGTCTGTGAGCCCAGTGACTTGGAAGGCTGAGGCCGGAGAATTATAAGTTCTAGGGCAGATGCAGCCTGAACAACCTAGCAAGACCCAGGCTCAAAATAGAAAATAATTTTAAAAACTAGGTGTTGAGGGGGTGTCCTGGGGGTGCAACCCAGTGGTAGAGCACTTGCCTAGCATATACAAGGCCCTGGATTCAACATCCCAGTACTAGGGAAAAAAATTGTTGACATAATTTGAGATCAAAGATCATGTCAACTTTCTTCTGCTAAAGCTTTCCTTTAAGGTCTTTGGGGTCTCTAGCAATCTGGAAACATTTAATACAATTTTAGTGATAAAAGTAATTTGGAACTGGGCTACAGCCCTAGAGAGAGCCAGTTGTCTTCCATTTCACTCTTATTTCTAGCCATTGCTCTTTAGAGTTTCAACCTCATGTGCAAATACTTTTACTAAGCCCCCACCCAGGAAGAACTGGACTTTAACTTTTATACCGCTGACTTCAATAGATTGTTAGAAATACAGAACATCTTTTTATTTTTACAAGCCTATGCTAGAATTTTCAAGTGCCTGAAAGAGAAAAACAGCCTCATGTATAAAAAGTCCATGGATTTCTATTTTCTTCCAAATTTTGGAGTGATTCTTTCCCACTTCTTTAGCTTTCAGACACCATCAAGTAGATTTTTTTCCTCCACCTTTTCTATTTAAACTCAGTAAGGTTTGACTGGATCTATTAGTATGCCACTACTGGAAATGGGCATCTTTATTATTCAGTTGTATGTTTGTTTGGTTTTTTTGTTTTAATCTACAGATACCAAATTCTGATGTTTAGTCATCATTAAAGAACACAGGGTGGAGATAAACTGTGTAACATTCCTTCCCCCTGCCCAAACCAAATGCACATAGCACCACCACAATCACCACCACCACCACCACAACAGTAACAATAGTTGTGATTATTCCTCCGGATTCTAGTCAAAGCTTTCAGCAGTAGGGCCTACACAGCGGCAATAGGATTATTGGTTGGGATGGACAGGATTGGAGTGGAGGTGGAGAAAGGTTTCCTGGGAAGGAGAATGGGAAATGAAATTGGGTACTTCTGTGGGGCATGAATCTGGTACAGTGGTAGTTCCACATCTACAACTTTTGCTACTTAGCTAAATTATATTAGGAAAAAAAAAAGAATAAAAACAACAAAGAAAAGATGTGCTTCTTTCCCACCCCGCACTCCCCCCAAATTCAATCACTCTGTAGACAAAGCTGTATCCCTGTGGTAACTAACCTTACTACTGTCTTCAAAGATGGCGATGCTGTTCCCTGCCACTTGGGGCATTGAGAAAGAGACCAGCATTGGAATTAGTATTTCCTCACTCCGTGGAAAAAATCCACGCTTAGCACCATATAATTTCCCGGCTGCAAGATAGAGGAATGCAGTTGAATGACATTGACTTGGGAAAAGGACCAATATACTTTACTTTTTAATTCTTTCTGATGAGACATTAAATTCATATAAGACCAAATTTCCAGAGATTTCCATTTTAGGGCCTGCCAATTGCAAGCAATGTTAAGGAGCTAAATGTTTGTATGTCTAGACTCCAAGCCTGCTGAAAACGTTCCATCTGCCAAATAGAGGGAGTGAATGTTTTGTCGGCATGCAGCTGAGGGGTGAATGAGGACAGCCAGGCTGGGTACACTACTACAGTTGCCTGTGTACGTTCAATTTACTTCATAGGTTTTCTTTTCCTCTAATCAGCTAGATCTCTCCCATCCTCCTTCTGCTTAATAAGCAGTAATATATTTAATTTGAATTGTAATTTCTTTGTAAATTTTGCATTTAGATGTTTCATATCTCTCGTTACAGAAAAACCTTATTAAGGGTAGAGATAATGTCTTTTTCTTGTATAAAATGTGACCTGATTCACCATATGTGGAATACGCAGCAGGGCTATAATGCAGAACAAGGAGATGGTTAATCTTAGCTAGGCTGAACTGAATAATTTAACCATGTCCATGAAAAACTCTGTTAAGCTACAGTTGTGACTGAGCCAAAATATTTACTGAGTATCTTCTATGTGTCTGGGATTATCCTAGATTGTGAAGAAGGAACACAACATGACACAGTCCTTTGTTCACTCCCTAGTTGCCAACACATTTATGTTTTAAGGATTAAGAGATTGTGATCTGGAACACAATCATATAAGTAATACAAAGATATTTAAAAGTACAGAGAGGGAATACAAGGAATTCTTTTAAAGGAATTCCATGAAGATTTTTGAGAAAAGATAGCATATAATAACTTTTGGTGATGACAAGCTTATCAGGAGAGCAAAGAGTAATAAGGAATTCCAAGTATGGAGAGCAAGAAAAGCATAGACTAACAGGTAAGGGAAAAACTGGATCTGGAGGTACACATGTATAATCTCAGCACTCAGGAGGCTGAGGCAGGAGGATCAAAATGAGTTCCAGGTCAGCCTGGGCTAAACAGTGAAACCTAAAAAAGAAAGAAAAAATGAGAAAGACAGACTGACAGACAGACAGACAGACAGAAAGAAGAAAAGAAAAGAAAGAGAGAGAAAGAAAGGAAGAACAAAAGGAAAGGAAAGGAAGAGAAGAAGAAAGAAAAGGCAAGGGAGAGGCATGCATGGTGCCACATACCTCTAATCCACTACTTGAAAGCCCGGCACAGAAGGATCATGAGTTCAAGGCCAACCTGGGCTATATAATAAGATTTTATCTCAAAACAAGCAAGTGAACAAATAGCAACAACAAAAAAGTCAACAGGGAAAACTATTTTTGGAGGTTTGGCTAAGAGATTCCAGGAAAAAGCATAGAAGAAACAGTAGGGATTATAGTTTTAATGCTTAACCAAATCGATTGACATCTCCTAGAAATGTAAATTAAGAAAATTCATCTTACTTCTATCCAGATAATTCTCAAGGCATCACCACACTGGTTCCCAAAGTAACTCAAAGCATGTCTTCAATATAACACAGCCTTAGAGCAGGGATGCTCAGAGAATTTAGGCATCAAATTTCTAGGCCTGAATAATATTTGGTATGTTGTAAAAAAAAAAAAATGCATGAGTTGTGGATTGTTTCACTGATTACTTATTTCTTTTATTTTTTTATTTCATTTAGCAAATTTATATTTCGTAGAGCTGACATATTCTCCAGAGTGCTCCTCATTGTCATAGATACTGCTGTGTATTCACCAACTGCTTTTCCTCAGTACATAGGAAGATTTGATTTCCTGGCCTTAAATTTAGATTGGGGCTTAAATCTGGCAATAAACTCTGAGTAAAGTGTGTCCCTGGAAAGTGTCCCTCTTGATCCTATCCTTCTGTAATTCCTTTGGAAGTCAGTTGTTCCAGGTAATAGAGTTCTGCACTATAGGAACCACAGCTAGGAAGAAAGTCACTGACAAGACCTACCTACCCTATAAGGATTGTGATGTGAGCAGGAAAGCCACTGAGGTAGCTTGTCATATCCCACTCTGTGAGGGATTGCCACCTACTAATTCTAGGGAGTCTAGAACTTCAAATGTAATGGCTTAATACAAAAGACAAAAGATAAACTTGAAGTCTCATGAAGTATAACAATTCTGAGACCCTCCCCAACAAAAAAACATTCTTCTTTTTGTTGCTCCATTCAATGAGACAACTAAGAAAAAGGGAAACAGCGAAGAAACCTGTCTTCCTTGGTCAAGAGGCAAAGGTGGGAAAGCTTCCTGATGACTGGACAATCTCAAGCTAGCCCTGGATTTAAGATGGGAATTTATATCATCTGTGGAGCCCAATATGCCCAAGCTAAAAATCTACATTAAAGTGGTCTTTAAGTGGTCTTACTCATTTAATGAGTAGTCTTCTCAGATAACACTGACAAAACAAAATATAGATGCTTTAAATCCAAGTCTCAAGTAATTCTCACACATAAATGTTGAAGGAAAACATGTTCAGGGTAGAAAGTCTCAAAACATACAACAAAGCCAGCTACTCTGAACCAGATAAACAACAATAAAAAGAAAGCTGGGTGTGGCACATAGCTATAATCTCAGCACTTGGGAGTCCAAGGTAGGAGAATTGCTGCAAGGCCAGCCTGGAATATTTATCAAGATCTAGGCCAGTCAGTGCTATATAGTGAGACCCTGGGGGGAGGGGGGTAAGGAAAGTAAGAAAGCAAAATAGCATCATCAAAACAGAATTAAATCTATATCTACAAAGACTTGTGGGTACTAAAATTATATGCTACAGAAGAATATATGATAATAAGCATGTCTAATATACATATATAAAGAACACATTATTTTTAAAATAATTAAATAGAATTTCTAGAAATTAAATATATAATAGTTTGATATAATAAAATTCACAGGGCATGGTGGCACAAATTTGTAATACCAGCATTTGGGAGACTGAGGCAAGAGGACCACAAGCTCAAGGCTAGCCTGGGCTATATATATAAATATTTTTTGGATCCTCCATACACCTCAAAACCCCAAAACAGCTCAACAGTGGTAGTATCTCATTATTTTGGAATTGGGAATAAAGTTGAGCTTAGAAAGCATTGATTGAATTTTTAAGCAGCAGCTTGATACCCAGCCCTATACCTCCCTGTGTCCCTGGGCATGCCATTTTCCTATGCCAGCATAACACTGAAGGCTTGTCCACCAGAGTGGACAGGGTATAGTGTTTCTTGATGGCAGGATTCAGGGCACAGTTTAGATCAAGGCTACCATACTAAAAATAGAAAGATTAAATGAAATGTTTCATATTAAATATTAAGATACCACCATTCCTTCACCAGCCTTCCAACTGAACAGCAGCATCCAGGTTTTACCTGCAAGGCAAGAAAATGGAAGAATCTCTTCTGGGGAATCTTCCAACTATCATAAAAATATCTGCAAGCCCAAATGGCAGAGGTCCCCCCGATGAAATGACTTTGTCCAACACCTCATGATAAAGCTCCTGATCCACAACCCCACACATGGACATGGGACACCAAATATCTATTTAATGCCCCATTCTTAAGCATTCCAATAGCAGGCAGTCAAGGATCACACGGAAATACTGAGGAATAGGGTAAGGAGACACCAAAACAATGAAATAGCAAACAGTTATTGAAGAAACGCCTGAAGTTGTACCACCGTGTCATTCAATCCTGCCAGATCTCACAAGCTAAACAGGTTCAGGCCTGGTTAGTTCTTGGATGGGAGACTGCCTGGGAAAAGCCAGTGCTGTAAGCTTGGGAGAAGAACCAGGCAACGCACTCCCAAAAACCAACCAGCCCTTGAAAACTCTATGAATAGCAGAGAAGCACTAACAATAGCGTTTCGCTTATTGTACGTGGGGTTGCTGTGAGTCGGACACCGACTCCATGGCACCTAACAACAACATTGAAGGAATAGAAACCATAAAAAGGGGAGAAAAACTTTTAAAATTACTTAGACTTTCCAAGAGATAAGATAGAGCTAAGATAAAAAGAACAAAATGCTTAATTAAAAGAACAGACCAGGATAAAAAGAGGTATTAAAAAATATAACTATGATATTGTTAGGTGCCTTCTAGTTGGTGTCCAACTCATAGCGACCCTATATACAACAATCGAAACACTATTGTCAGTGCTTCTCTGCTATTCATAGGGTTTTCAATGGCTGATTGTTTTGGGGGAGTGGGTTGCCAAGTGCGTCTCACAAGCCTACAGCACCTGATGTTCCCAGGCAGTCTCCCATCCAAGTACTAACAAGGCCAGACCTGCTTAGTTTCCAAGATCTGACAGGATGGGATGCCACAGTGCTATGGCAGCAGGCATAACTATGATAGAAATGAGAAATTAGAAGGGCTTGAAGTTCAAATTGAGAAAATCTCCCAGAAAGCAGTGCAAAAAGTTAAAGAGAGGGGATGAATATACTCAAGCATATACATGTATGTATAGATAGATAGATAGATAGATAGATAGATAGATAAATAGAAATATCATAGTGAACACCCTTACTTTGTACAATAAATATATGCAATATTTAAAAAGTCAAAGAGGTAAAAGAAAATAAAATAAAGTTAGGATATCATCCCATCATGTCTAGCCCCCAAGTTAATAGTATAGGGAACATAGAAAATGTTCTAAAGAAAACCATTAAAGCAGCAATCTAACAGTGTTTTACACGGCAGTTACTCATGAATTTCCATGTCAAAAGGGCTCATAGAGTGCAGGGCATACGGATAAAAATAAACCCACACCAAGGTACATTGTTAGGAAATTTCAAAATGCTGGGGGCAAAGAGTTTCCATGGAGAAGAAAAGCAAATTACGTTAAAAGGGAATAAAGAATCAGAATGGCATGAGGTGACCAAATAGTAGAAGTGGAAGCCAGAAAACACTGTAACAGTGTTCTCAAAATGTTGAGGTAAAATTTTTGTCCAACTTAGAATTCTATATTAGGACAAACTACAAACAACTAGGGCCAGAAAAACAAAGGGCTCATAAGTTAGGAATAGTGTTGTATTTCTGTAAGTTTCCTAGAGAGCACAGGAGCATTCATATTATTATTCCTTACACATTGAAAGTATGTTCCATGCTATTTAAACTGTCGCATAATTTAAGAGTAATTTTAAAAAAATCAATTATGAGAAAAAGTTAGAACTTGATGGTTCTGAATGAGTACATTTACATTTGTTGTTATTCTTTGCACTTTTGTATATTTAATACATATAATAATTACTTTTAATTTTTTTTAGAAACGTAAAAGTTGAGTGAGAGAGGGACATAGAAACAAAATAAAGACTAACAACACATTAAAAGGACATTCTCTGTCCAGAATTGTAACAAGTCTGTTCTTCATGGTAGCCTCTGATCCTTATCAACTTATAGTCATAATTTTTAAAGGCATATTCCTAAGCAGTTGGGCTCAGTAAGTAATCTATCTCACTTATACCACAACACTATTTTAATTTATATTTTTTGCTAAATTATAGACCTATTGGCTTATTACATTTGCCATTCAAAATGCATGTTGGTGTTTTGCTTCTTTAGGTATTCTACATTAGAATTAGGTAAACTGTCATGACAAGTTCAATGTCACAATATTCTTCCTGTTTGTTACAAGTCCATTTTGTGTTCAAACTGGCTGGGCTCTAACCATTCACTATCAACTTGGGCAAGTTTCTGTGCTCTTACTTCCTCAGTAACTGAGGAAAGTAATAATGCCCAATTTGTAGGCTTTTTATTTTTGTTTTTAGAATTAACGTTAACGTTCTCATCATGATTTACAAATGCCGGGGTTGTTGTTCTTGTTAGGTGCTGTCAAATTGTGCCTGACTCATAGTGACCCTCATAGGGTTTTCAGTGGCTAACTGTTTTGGAATTGCCTCAGGAGTGGATTGCTACATCCTTTTCCCATTTTTATGGAGCTGGGAAATGAACCCGGGACCTCAGAGACTGCAGAGCAGTGCTCTACCAACTGAGCTAAATCCTAGCCCCAATGCTGGGGTTATATTGTCATAATTTAAAAGTAATCATTATAGCCCTCTTGTTGTTGTTGTTAGGTGCTGTCGAGTTGGTGTCCGACTCACAGCGACCCTCATAGGGTTTTCAATGGCAGATTGTTTCGGGATTGCCTTGGGAGTGGATTGCCAGGCCCTTCTCCCATTTTTGTGATTCTGGGAATCGAACTTGGGACCTCAGAGACTGCAGAGCGGTGCTCTACAAACTGAGCTAAATCCCAGCTATAGCCCTCTAACACTGATAAATAAATGCACAATGAGCATTTTTATTTATTGGCTTAGATATAAACATAGACACAAGGAGGAGAAATAATAGGAGGATACCAGAATAAATATAAATCTAATACCACTAAAGATTGATATATAATACTCCTAAAAGATTCTCTGAACTATGGGATTATTCATTTTGTTTGAAATTCTATAAGTTTTTTTGTTTTCATTTTTTCAATCAACACTCTTGATCCTTCTTACAGTGCAAAATATTTAAAGGAATATAGCTAAGGACATTTGGCTTACAAAAAAGGTACATTACCAAAGAAGAGGCAAAAATGAAAATGGCTTTCCCTTATTGGAAGGCAAAATTATAGTTATTTTATCAAAAGATATTGTCTGACTAAAGATGCACACAGCAATAGAGTGGACAAAATATTAAATTTCATGTAGTTAATGGTTGCTTAACTTGACAAGTTGCAGGGGTCACCCAATTCAACAAAAATAATATTAAAACTAATATTTAAAAAGTCAAATAAGGTGAGATAAACATGCTCTGTGGCACTAGTAGACACTATAAATTCATGATTCTTAATCTAAATTTATATATAAATGTCTGCCTTTTGTGCATCAATAGAAAATTCTTCAATTAGTTCTGAAATCATAATGCTGTCATTCCCTGGATCTTTTTACACTTGAAAATTTGAATTATATGTTGTTGTTAGGTGGTGTGGGGTCAGTATCCGACTCATAGCAACTCTACATACAACAAGGGAAACACTATTGTCAGTGCTTCTCTGCTGTTCATAGAGTTTTCAATGGAGGACTGATTTTTGGGAGTGGATTGCCAGATCCTTCTCCCAAGCCTACAGTATCTGGTGTTCCCAGGTGATCTCCCATCCAAGTACTAACCAGGCCTGACCCTGCTTAGCTTCTGGGATCTGACAAGATCTGCTGCCACAGGGCTACAGTGAATTATGTAGAGTTCTTCCATCCAAAGGAATCATTTATGGAATTCAACAAGCAATGAGTTTTGGATGCTAAATCTGGAATAATTTGGTTATGACCCTAATGGAATAAGAGGAACAAACTCTTGTCTCTTCTAGCCATTACAATTTTAGGACATTTTTGAGTTTGAATGATACCATATTTGATGTTGTTGTTGTTGTTAGGTGTCGTCGAGTTGAGTCCGACTCATAGCGACCCTATGTACAGCAGATCGAAACACATGCCGATTCTGTGCCAGGCAAACGATCTTATTTATGTTTAAGCCCATTGTTGCAGACACTGTGTTAATCCATCTGGTGGAGGGCTTTCCTCTTTTGAGTTGACCTGCCACTCTCCCAAATGTGATGTCCTTCTCCAGGGATTGTTCTCTCCTGACTACATGTCCGAAATATGTAAGATGTAGTTTGGCCATTTTTGCTTCCAAGGAGCACTCTGGTTGTACCTCTTCTAGGACAGATCTGTTGGTTCTTTTGGCAGTCCATGGTATATTCAATAGACGTCTCCAGCACCACAATTCAAAAGCATCAATTCTTTTTCTGTCTCTTTTGTTCAATGTCCAGCTTTCACAACCATATGATGCCAATGAAAATACCATGGCATGAGTCAGACACACCTTCGTCTTCAATGTGACATCTTTGCTTTTCAATACTCTAAAGAGATCTTTTGCCACAGCTTTTCCTAGAGCAATGCGTCTTTTGATCTCTTGACTGCCGCTTCCATGGGTGTTGATTATAGAGCCAAGCAAAGCAAAATCTTGGACAACCTCAATCTTTTCTCCATTTATTGTGAAGTTATGTGCTGACCCAGTCATAAGGATTTTTGTTTTGTTGATGTTTAGTCGCAACCCATATTGAAGGCTATGATCTTTGATCTTCATCAGTAAATGTTTTAAATCCTCTTCACTTTCAGCAAGAAAAGTTGTGTCATCTGCATAATGCAGGTTGTTAATGAGTCCTCCTCCAATCCTGATGCCAAGTTCTTCCTTATAAAGTCCAGCTTCTCGGATTATTTGTTCAGCGTATAAATTGAAGAGATAGGGTGAAAGCATACAACCCTGGTGCATACCTTTCTCAACTTTAAACCACTCAGTGTTTCCTTGTTGTATTCGAACAACTGCCTCCTGGTTCATGTACAGATTTCTCATGAGCACAATTAGGTGTTCTGGTATTCCCATTTTCTGAAGTGTTATCCATAATTTGTTGTGATCCACACAGTCAAATGCTTTTGCGTAGTCAATAAAACATAGATAGACATCTTTTTGTTATTCTCTGCTTTCAGCGGATATCCCCCTGACATCAGCAATGATGTCCCTCGTTCCCTGCCCTCTTCTGAATCCTGCTTGATTTTCTGGTAATTCCCTGTCTATGTACTACTGCAGTCACTTCTGAATCATCTTTAGTAGATTTTTGCTGGTGTGTGATATTAATGATATTGTCTGATAGTTTGCACATTCAGGTGGATCGCCTTTTTTGGGAATAGGCACAAATGGGGATCTCTTCCAGTCACTTGGCCAAGTAGCTGTTTTCCAAACCTGTTGGCACAAACATGTTAACAACTCCAGTGCTGAATCTGTTTGTTGAAACATCTCTATTGGTATCCCATCAATTCCTAGAGCCTTGTGTTTCACCAGTTCTTTCAAGGCAGCTTCCACTTC
>VMDO01013781.1:0-56890 GCA_007922755.1 Pedetes capensis | reverse complement strand
AAACTGGAGCCTGATAAGAGCATCCTGCCATCTGCCAAGTGAAAGAGGCCTAAAATGGACCCACTGTGCAGGGCCTAGGGGTGTAATTGATGGAGCAGGACTCTGGAAAGGTAGCATCAACCTCATGAAGAGAAAACCAAAGCTCAAGGACCTGGTGATTTTGACAGTGCTTCCAACTTCAAGTCTCTGTATATATATTCGTAAAGCCACTTGTACCTTGAGTATCCTTGCTCGGCAGTGGAAGAGTCTTGGCCTGAAGGGTAGAAGGCTGTTATTTTTCTCTCTCCTTCCCTTTATTTTCTTAATCTGATTCCAATGGGATCTTAGCTCTGAAAGAGCTGGCTGTGAGATCAGGGCACAGGAGATCTATTATCTTTATTGTTTAATATTTAATCTATTATTATTCAGCTAGATTGTAACTTCAGTAAGGCCAGAACTTTGTCTACTTTTTCTTTTTTTTTAAGTTTTAACGTTTTAATTGACCCAATATGAGTAAGATATTATTAGCACTTTGATATGTAATCAATGAGGAATATAAAGATTACTAAAGAGATGCTTCACATTCTTTGTGTCCTAATTTTTGAAATCCAGTGTGCATTTTCCACTTGCAGCACATCCCTGCTCAGGTACTCGGTGGTCATGTGGGTGCTGCCTCAGCCTGCACAGCAATCCTTGCTGAGGCTTATCTACTTTCTCAATGCTGTTCCTAGAATACTGTGGGGCGTATAGAAAGTGGTCAATCAATATGTGTTGAATAACTGAATTGGAAGTCAGTCTTAAGCCCTTCATGCCAGCATACTTTCCCCATTGCTTGCATGGCTCCTCAGCTGCCATTGTTACTTCTCTGACACACCAGGCAGCAGCTACAGGAGAATTCAGTCTTCTGTAGCTCTTCTTGGTCTTAGTTCTAACTCACCTGCACCAGCCCACCTCTTGCCTCATCTTCTATCCTGACCCTCCACTCACATCTCATTCTCTGATTTCCAGCCTCACTTTACTTGGGCTTGAGTCATTCCTTTACCATTTATTGTTCAAGCTCAGGCAAGTTATCTGACTGCTCTGTGTCCCAGTTTCCTCATCCACTGCTGAAAAAAGCTTAAATAAGTGAAGAAGAGTAAAGGTGGAATATTGGGATACACTTACATTTAATGGAAAAGAAATAGCAAATTCTTATCTCATAGGCTGATTGATGTAAAGAACATAAAATAGTTTCATGTATAGACCACATCAGCAGTAGATGTTAGCAATTGTCACTATTTCAATATTCTTAAGACTTGCTATCATTAACTCATCTTACAGGTATGGTGCTTGTCAGTCCAATCTTCATGATGTTGACCTTGATTCTCCTTAGCCACCATGTGGTTTCTTCTCCCAACTCTGCTGCCTTGAGGAAGCCAAGCCCCACACTGTTTCCAAGTGCCAGTTTCCTCTAGGCAATGTCTACACCACCACAAAACTCACTGTTGCAAATGAGTCATAGTTGATTCTTATTTCTGATTGGGCAGTTGAGTACCTAGTTTACTTTGGGCCATGTTGGCCTGCTGAATGTAGTATTTATTTATAGCTCCTCAGTTTCCAGGAAGCACACTTCACATGATTTAAGCTGCCTGGTTCCAGCTTTTAAAATCCCAAACCAACCCCTTGTGATTATCTGGGTGGCTGTCACAATTAGTTTTGCTCTATCAATCACTCATGGTTTCTTCTTGTTGTTAGGTGCTGTTGAGTTGGGCAAAAACAACAGCAAATGGTTTCTTAGAATTTGCTACATATTTCACCCACAATTCCTAAAGCAATGACCAGGTGTCATCTTTTTAATAGATATAGCATTTTGCTCTTGTTTCAAGAGAAAAAAAAAATAATTCTCATGTGCTCTTTCTAGGTAGGCGTCTATCAGGAGATGGGCCTGTGTCTCTCTGTGTAGATATTATTGGCGGCAGGGTGGTGGTGGTGGTGGTGGTGGTGGTGGTGGTGGTGGTGGTGGTTGTGGTGGTTAGAAAGAATATGGCCAGTTTAGGGTGCCAGTTTTAGAAAAAAAGATTGGGAGAGGATTCGTTTTGTATTTCAGAAGATGATCCCCCAGGCAGCAGTAGAGGGGACACTGTGGAGGTGTGGAAGACATGCGCTCCTGACAGACAGCTGCTGGTAGGCTGACACTGTCTTCTGGGCAGAACTCACCATGTGGGGGCAGTCGAAAGAGGAAGGTGTGGATTTGGGTGTGGGAACTTCCTGGACCTCTCTGTGAAGCAACACCCTGACTCTGTTTTTCTGTAAGAAGTCCATTCACATTTGGCATTTTGTTGTGCTTAGGAATTTACAGGCTGTTTGGGGATCTGTTAGGTGAAAATCTCACAGTGTCATCTTCCAGCCTCTGCCTCACACTTTCCTGCCTCCAAAGCCCAAGGCTTTTCTTTTCAGCCCTGAAAAGGGCAATTTGGTCTCCATCTTCTAATACACTCTACCATTTACTTAGGTTTATGGTTTTTGAAGTTCTCTCTGCTAATATGTAAGCCCCGTAAGGACAGAGGTTTTTGTTTTATTTTCTGTTGTATTCAAGATGTTTACAATAGTGCTTGGCACTAAATAAATATTTGTTGAGATGGAATGAGCAGAGCAAGCGTTCAGTCTGTTGAACACTACAGAAATTTCCTGTAGGAAGAGACTTAAGACCCTGGTTTTAAGATAGGAGGTCAGTGGTGACCTTAGAGAGAATAATTTCAGTAGAGTGCATGTTAGAAACCAAAATGAAATGCTGTTACTGTTGTTATTTTAAATTCACTGTTTGAACAAGATAATGCAGGCAGGTTGTTTTGACGGATGAGGTTAGACTAGTCTTCTATATGGCATTTTGTTCACTTATGTCTGGCTCATGGAAGTTAAAATATATTACCCTTTATTTGATGAAATAGTTGCTCAAGAAAAGATGTGCCTAGAACTATAAAGTTAGGTTCTCAGAAAGCTCTTCCATTTGCATAAGGGAACTGGAGACCAAATATAAATAAGTAGGAAGGAAATTTCCATTTCATAAATAAATGACAAAAGATTTTGTTAATATATGTGGACATTTTGGGGTAAAGTTTCTTCTGGGGATATTTTAGTGCTCACTGACATGAAATTGCTCTTTCACCTCTCACCTCTGCTCCATACCTCTATAGAGCTATTTTATGTGTTTAACATTGTTTGACATCACTGTAAGTCACACTCTGACTCCTTAGAAAGTACTTCTTCTAGAGGAATTTTTGAGCAATGCCATACCAGCATTGATCTAAATCTCATCTGGGCATTGTTTTTTTTTTTTTTTTTTTTTTCCTCAGAGAGGTAGATGGAGGATTCTTTGAACTCATCTTTTCTGAGACAGCAGATTAAACTTCAATTCACACATAACCCAGATGTCCTGACCTCACCATCCACATCTAAAAAAATGTAAATTTTTTTAAAAATATAAAATTGTGGTAGCTGGAACTCCTTCCTCTTGCTTTGACCAGGAGCTGTCCCCTGGCCTGTGTGAGTATTTGCAGGGCCATCTTGTGTGCAAGCAAGATGAGTCCTTTATGTTCTTCTGTCCCAGCCTCCTGCTGCTGGTCACCTCTGTAAGATCACCCTTCTGCCAGGCACAGCTATCTCAGTAGCACTGCTGCTAATGCTACCACCACTTTGACTTCAGAGGAGACACACTTCTCCTTTGCTATTTTGGCTTAAGAATGGGCAGACTCTTCCTCTAGCTTGTCATAACACAGAACTTTTAGCAAGAATTCACTCATGTAAAAGTGCAACATTTAGAATAAAAGAACAACTAATAGAAGACATGGTTGCCTTAGAAATCAGTAGAATCCTCATGTCTTAGGCTGAGCTTCCAGAAGCTGACTTCGAGATAAGGGTTTGGGAAGAAGTAGTTCATTTGTTACATAATCCTTGGAAGCACAGGCAGAGGAAAAAAGTCATTCAGGGAGGGAAGGAAGTCTAGATAGAGTAGATTAATTGGAAGATAACTGCTCTGGGCAACTGGGGCTCAGTCCCATTGGGAACTTTTGAGAGATAGTCTACAACTTCTCTAATAAATATGGTGATCATTAGCCACATATGGCTAGCAAGGATTTAAAATGTAGTTAATCAGAATCAAGTTGTGCTCCAAATGCAAACTACACATTGGATTTCTAACAAAGGAGAAAGAAAGAAGATGGAAAGAAAGAAAGAAAGAAAAGAAAAGAAAGAAGAAAAAGAAAGAAAAAAAGAAAGAAAAAGAAAAGAGAAATCTCATTGTTATAAGGATATGTTGACATGATTATATTTTAGATATATAGGGTTTAAGTACGTTATTAAAATCCATTTCACTTGTTTCATTTTTACTTTTGTAATGTGGCTACTAAATGTAATATGTGATTTACATTATACTTCTATCAAACAGTGCTGGTGTAGACACACTTCAGTGCTGTCCTACTGGAGTTCGTGTGGCAAGATCTGGGTGCCTTGGTCAACTCTGCAGCAGGACATCCACAATTCATCCCCAGTTGTGTATAGCTAAGCCAAAGCCAGCTTCTCTTCCTGTTTCCCTCCACATTTGAGGTCCATATGTCTGTCTTGTAGCCATGAAAGGAATTTTGTGAACAGGAACATGAAACTGCCCAAGTCCTAATCCTATATATGAACTAAAATAATATTTGAAAGAATTAACTCTGTGTTCTCACCTGTTCCCTCCCACAGCTCTCATACCCTTTCCAGCTCTGTGCTCTCAATTTTCTTCTCTTATATCCTAAGTATTAGGCCTGCAGCCATAGCCCTGTGGCATCAGATCCCATCAGATCTCAGAAGCTAAGCAGGATAGGACCTGGTTAGTACTTGGATGGAAGATTGCCTGGGAACACCAGGTGCTGTAGGCTTGAGAGAAGGACCTGGCAACCCATTCCCAAAAACCAATCCACCATTGAAAACCCTATGAATAGCAGTTGTTGTTGTTGTGAGGTGCCATTGAGTTGGTATCCAACTCATAGCGACCATACATCCAGGTGGAACACTGTTGTCAGTGCTTCTCTGCTGTTCATAGGGTTTTCAATGGCAGATTGATTTTTGGGAGTGGGTTGCCAGGTCCTTCTCCCAAGCCTACAGCATCTGGTGTTCCCAGGCAGTCTCCCATCCAAGTACTAACCAGACCTGACCCTGCTTAGCTTCTGAGTTCTGATGGGATTAGATGCCACAGGGCTACTAGAGCACCACTATGCAATCTCTGAGGTCCTGAGTTCGATTCCCAGCACCACAAAAAATGGGAGAAGGATGTGGCAATCCACTCCTGAGGCAATCCTGAAACAATGAGCCATTGAAAACCCTATGAGGGTCACTATGAGTCAGATATGACTTGACGGCCCAACAATGAATAGCAGAGAAGCACTAAAAATAGTGTTTCACTCGTTGTAATAGGGTCACTATGAGTCAGACACTGACTCAATCAATGGCACCTAACAACAGCAACAACATTCTAAGAATCTTTCTCCCAGCTCAGACTACAAGATGTGAGTCAATCATTGCTTTAGGGGATTTTTAGAGCAGAGAATTGAAGGGGTGAGTCTGTAGTGTCTCAGTTCAACAGTTACTAGTGCACGTGTGAGACAGAAAGAGCTGGGTGCATGCCTGCATAATTGCAAAGAGAGCTTATTGTGAGCACTGCTCATGGCACACAGTCACAGTGATGATTAGCTAGGCTTGAAGTTGACCATCTGTGTGCTAGGACTTTGTTTGGCCCTCTACCCTTTCATGCTAGGTGGGAAACCCCACTCCAACAGTCCAGGGCCCCTAAAAGTATTAGGATGGAAAACTTGGTCAGCTAGAGAGTCTCCATGGAATTGTTCCTAGGCAAGATGGGATTGCACAGTCCTGGCCCCATGTCAACCAGCCAAGACAGTGTTAAGTACATGCCTGTGTTAAACAGTTTAGAGTAGGAATGTTTCTTCAAAGGAAACATCATTTTGGAAATGCATCTCTGTCCATAGTTCTGACAACTTCTTACATTAATGTGTGCAGCAGCAGTGATCCCTGATGCCATATTGTCTTACCCCTACCCCACCCCCTAACTTCCCTCTCTGTCCATCCAATACATATTTAGCAACAGAGAATCAGTTTGCTTAATGATAAATTCAGTAAGAAAAACTAAATTAAAAAAAAAAAACCCCAGGGTATGAGTTCACCCAGTGTCACCGTGTAATAAATACATCTGCACTAAAAAGCCAGAAAACCAACTGAGTGAGTTCTGACTTAGCCAGGGAGAGACGCTGAGCTGGACTCATTATTCCCCACAAAGGGGCATGTTTTGGATGCATGTTGAATATATTCCGTCTTGTTTTGTTGAGATGGTTGGACTTAAGTGGGCACATTCCAGAAATTGTTTTCTCAGGCGGTGAAGTTGATGAGAGAGGAAGGTGGAAAGTTGCCCACAGGATTTCTGTAGCGTTTGACTTCCTTAGGTCAGGTTAGGCATTAAATATTTTTCTGTCATTGACCTGTGATCTTGGCTTTAGATTCACTGACACCGGAAACAAGTGTTTAATGCCCCTGGTGACCCAGCAAATGTTTCAGAGGGCAGCCTCTCATAGTTTATGCATCCAGTGCTAAGTGATCGTGGGTTAATGACAGAGAGACAAATGGAAAACAGCTGGACCTTTGAAAGGAAATGATGATAAAGTGCTGCTCAGATATCTGAGCCTGGAGCACACCAACCATTGACAAAGGTAAAGATGGCCACTGTCTTTTATGGTGAGTCCCAGCCCCATATTGCCTTCACTGAACTCTGTGCCCACTGCCATGCCCAAACAGTGTAATCCTCTTCCGCGGCCCATCTGGAGGTCTCGTTATGCTGCCTGTTCGCAGATATGAAGGAAATCCCTTCTGTGCTTGCATGGCCTTGCATGTGTGCAAACTTGTTTCCCATTGTCCCATCAAAAGTTCTGTCTGTCACTGCACACAGATGATGCAACTGGAACTGTCTCTGGGAGGGCTCTGCATCTGGCGGTCACCTCATTCCTTACAGTCTTCTGAATCCTCTGAGTCTTGAAGGATAATTGGCTCAACACATTTCTCATTCCCCTCACCTGTTCTCCCATGCAAGCTGTCTTCTAGGCTTTATGGCCCATGTTAAAAGGGCCAGGTGGACATGTTGGCAGAGGGCAGGAGAACAGCTTTTTTCTGTGCGGAGGTTCCCAAGGGGCTGCATTTTGAACTGTCAATTAAATCAGGAAGAAGGGAGAGGTAAGACTGCCTTCTTCTCTCTTTCTCCCTTTATTCATTCAACTGGTACTCCCTAGGCACTGAAGATCCTGAAGCTGTGGTACCTCATGCAGCTTATGTCATAGTAGAAAGTATCTGACAATAAATAAATAAACAAACAGCTAAAACGATGTGAGAGAAGATAAGGAAAGTGAGGCAGAGAGTAACTGTGAATATATGCATCTGTGCCTATGTGGTGACTCCTTTAGGGGAGGAATGTCATTTAAGGAATGGCATACTGAGTGGGTGATGTTGCATGGAAGTGGGGATGGGAAAGAGAGGAGCTAGCTATAGGAAAGTGTGTAGGAACAGCTTTCTAGCCTTGCTAGCATATTCAAGGGTTCTGGAACCTGCTTCCCTCGGGGCCTCCTTTACTTCTTCCCTTTCCTCCACCTTTCCTCAATATGAACTGAGCTCCCACTAGGAGTCACGAGTAGCTGGGACAGATCAAAAGAACAGGACAGAGATTTCACCTGGGAGAGATTCACAGACCAGGGAAAAAGAAGGTCAGAGAAGAAAATCATTAAAGTACAGATAATGTGTACTAAGTAGGAGGAAGTATGAAGTGTTCCCGGCAGGACGGTGGAAGCACAGACTGCCCCCAGTTTCTTCTAAACGCCTGCCTAACAGCTGGGTCTTGGAGAGACCCAGTCTCTCTGAAGAATCAGAGAGTTTCATTTCTTTTCCCCAAGATAATACTCCCTACCAAATGGAAAGCATCTTTGAACAATCCCACCTAGTGTGCACACCAAACACTAACACAGTAACCATGGGAAACTGGAATTGATTCACACTCCTGGGAAAACAGGAAAGGTGACTTTTATTTGTAGGACCAGGATCTTGACATAAAACACACAGAGACAGTGCTCAGAGATGGACTGAGGGCAAAGGGAGGAGTTGGCAGTCTTCCCTGGAAATGTATCATCCAAGAACGAAAGCTTTATAGAACAAGGAAAAAACCTTAACACAACACGGAATTCAGAGTAAACTCTTTGGTCTTTATGTAACCAACTAAAGGTTTAGAGCAAAACTGTGTATTGACTTAAAGGTATGACTCATTTAAAAGGAACTGATTTCTAAAAGCACACACACACGATGACTAGGTTTTCCATTTATTGTTGCTATGGGGCCATGTGACACTTAATGACATTGAAGTCCAAAAATACAGAAGCTGCCAACAGAACATGTCTATGTAAGGGCAAAAGGACAGGTCCTATCCTTTAAACTGTTTAAAAGGAAATGCCAGGCTCAGGCCACGCTCCTTTGCGTGTCTTGGGTCTACAGCTGGAGGCGAGGAGGTGTCGGGTGTTAGGTAAACACCAGAAGTGACAGCAGTGGTAGAGGTGTGAAGGCCAGACCACAGCTTCCGTTTGTGGTAAACACCAGAAAGGGCATGGAAAAGAGGCATCTGAGTTACTCTTTCAGGGTAGAATAGATTATTGGGGGACCAGATGTTCCTCTTGAAGGAAGTTGTCACTCTGTAAACATTGCTCCAAGGAGACTGAGGGAAAAGAACAGTCCTTGGCTGGGACCGGTTTGGGGTGGGGTTCCTCTTCTGCTTGGTGAATTTGGGAAGGAAAACTCAGACTTTGGCTCAGTGCCTTACCTTCTCCTCTTGGGAGCAGGCTTGTCTGCTGTGAACTCACGGTCTGCTCATCTCCCTCAGGGTACCCTCTGCCCCATTGCAGGTGTTGCCCTGGCCCAGGACTACCTGATTCGGAGGCTCCAGTTGCCAATAAGTACAAGTTAGGTCTTCCAACCTAAATCTGATCAATAGTAAATATGACATTTTTCATTTGAACTACATGGTCTTTTGTTCTGAGACAGGGTCTCTCTGTGTACCCCAGGCTAGCCTGGTATTTACTGTGTAGCCCAGGTCAGCCTCAAACTTGCATCAATCCTCCTTCCTCAGCCTTCCAAATGCTAGAATTACAGGTGTGCACCACTACACCTGACTAGTCTTTTGTTTTACTCCTCAGTGGTTTCAGAACTCAGGATGAGAGGAGAAATATCATTACTGAGATGCCAATGGGACTGGGGGATACCTGAAAGAGCCCTCTGTTGGTTGGATGTTAAGTACCATGGAGTCGTGTCTAACTCATAGCGACCCTCATAGAGTTTTCAATGGCTGATTGTTTTGGGATTGCCTCTGGAATGGATTGCCACATCCTTCTCCCGTTTTTGTGGTGCTGGGAATTGAACTCGGGACCTCAGAAACTTAAGGGTGGTGCTCTACCAACTGAGCTAAATCCCAGCCCTCAAAGAGTTCTCCAGAGCTGTGGAAATTGAGTTTCAGTCAGAGGCCCATACACTTGCCAATCGGGAGAGATAAGTCTTTTATGTTAGGACAAAGGGAACAGAATATGGTTTCTGATTCAATTCCCAAATCAAAAGTCATAGGGCAGACACACTGAGCACTTAGTGTCAGTTTATAATTGAGCTATTTCTTACCTGAGCAAGTTCAGGCTGTGTACTCCATGGTCAATCCTCTCTAGGAGAATCATATTTATATCTCAGACATGCCAGGAGGCCAGCTAACTTCTTAAAATGCCACCAATTCCCTCATGGACTGGAATGTGCACAGCAACCAGACCCAACCCATCAAACAAAACCATCAAATAAATAAACCCACCACTTTAACTGGTAACATGGGACATATAAAAGTTTCTGTTCTGAAAAATGAAACACTATAACAGAAATTATTTTTTCTTGTTTTGTTTTGCATTTGCTTATTTTTTGAGACAGGGTCTCACTATGTAGCTTAGCCTGGCCTTGACCTCATGATCCTTCCACCTCAGCCTCCAAAGTATGGGGATTGCAGATGTGTGCCACCACACCCAACTTCTATACAGAACTTCTCAGTTAACAAAGCACTGTTACATACATACATCTATTTTGACCTAAATAACAACATCATAGTATTATTATGATTTCCATCTACATTAAAGGATGAAAAGTTGTTGTTGTTGTTCGGTGCCGTCCAGTCGGTATCCGACTCATAGCGACCCTCTGTACGACAGGGGAAACACTATTGTCAGTGCTTCTCTGCTGTTCATAGGGTTTTCAATGGCAGATTGGTTTTTGGGAGGGGGTTGCCAGGTCCTTCTCCCAAGCCTACAGCACCTGGTGTTCGCAGGTGGTCTCCCATCCAGGTACTAACCAGGCCTGACCCTGCTTAGCTTCCGAGATCTGACCGGATTGGATTCCACAGGGCTATGGCTGCAGGCAAAGGATGAAAAGAGGAAGAAGAATGAAAGAAATAGAGGGGGTAAAGAGGGAGGCAGGAAGTGAGTTGACTCAGACCATGGAGGCAGATGCATGGGACCCCCTTATACAACTGCGTACAGTTTTGCAATTATCTGTGATGTTTTAGCCTGCAGCAGTACCACTGTGGTGTCTGATCCCATCAGATCTCGGAAGCTAAGCAGGGTCAGGCCTTGTTAGTACTTGGATGGAAGACCACCTGGGAACACCAGGTGCTGTAGGCTTGTGAGAAGGACCCAGCAACCCACTCCCCCAAAACAATCAGCCATTGAAAACCCTATGAATAGCAGAGAAACACTGACAATACTGTTTTGTCTGTTGTACATAGGGTCACTATGAGTGGGATACTGACTCGGTGGCACCTAACAACACAATGATATTTTAGAGATATGTGGTAGATCAGAAAGAGCATAGAGTTGTGAGATTATGGTCATTTATTATCTCAAACTATAGCATATTCCTTAAACAACTGTGTTACCAAGTGAGGCAACAATTCTGCCTCTCAGCAAATCATTGTCCAGTTAGTACGTTCAGGTACGTCCAGGTACTTGCTGTGCCAGCATTAGAGCCTTTCCTGGGACTTTCAGGGGCAGGAATAGCCAGGATGAAAACAAAAGTGTCTTTTCCTTAAGTATCTCTAATGTACCACAAGTACACAAAATAGGAAGATGCATATTATGCCCTGGAATTCTCTTAGTGACCTGTGTGGAGGTTGTATGCTATGTTATTTTATAAATGAAGAATCTGAGCCTGCAAGAGTCTAGTCGACTTCTACAATCTAACTCTGGGATCAGATGGCATCTGGAATCTCTAGGAGGAACTGAGTAAACATTAGGATTAGTGAAAGAAGTTAGCAACAAGAAAGAAGAGTACTTGCTGAAGACAGACATTAAATAGGTAAAAGATCTACACACATGAAACATAATGCTATACTTTAAAATACCAGGCCAAACATTATGTGAATATATGCCAATGATTTATTGAGTTTCTTGCAATTCAGTGAAGGGTCTTGAGGAGAAAGACAATCAAGATGGATGTAATCTGAGAAAAAGCTACTGAGTCACACTGGGAGCCAAGAGACAACAACCCCCCGCCTTCTGAGAATGGGATAATTTTTGTTCTTCATGTAGTGTGGGACATGACCATTTTTCAAAGAATGAAGAACAAAGTGATAGTAACTGTTATGGTTTGGGTATGAAATGTCCCCTGAAAAGGCTCATGTGTTGAAGACTTGGCCCCCAGCCGGAGGTGCCATTGAGAGGTAATTAGATCATGAGGACATTGACTTCATCAACCGGTGAATCCACTGAGGAGTTCATGGTGACTGGGCTATGAGGGGCCTGGTTGGAGGAGATAGGTCAATGGGGGCATGCCTGTGAAAGGTATGTCTTGTCCCTGCCCCTTCCTATGTCTCTCTCTGCTTCCTGGCTATCACGAGGGGAGCAGCTCTGCTCTTTTGCATGCTCCCCTCCATGATTTTCTGCCTCACCATGGCCCAGAAACAACAGAACCAAGTGACTATGGACTGAAACCCTGAGCCAAATAAATCTTCCCTCCTTTAAGTTGTTTTTAAGTTGTTCAGGTATTTGTCACAGTTATGAAAGGCTGACTCACACAGTAATATAGGAATGTAGTAGTTAATGAAACAGATTAACTGAGATAAGCAGATAACTTTTTAAAAAAAATCTGTAACTTTTACTTTTTATCTGTGGAATTAACAAATACACAGAAATAGCTAATATAATGGAGCCCGATGTGCCCATTATCTGTTTCAATTATGACAATCATTTGTCTTTTTTTGTTTTTCAGTAGTGGGGGTTGAACCTAGGGCCTCACACATGGCAGGCAAGTGCCTTACCACTGAGTAGCATGCCAGTCCCCTTTTATTATATTTTTTATTTTGAGACAGGGTCTTGACAAGTTGTGCAGGCTTCCTTGGGCCTCAAACTAGTGATCCTCTTGCCTCAGCATCCTGAGTTGCTAGGATTATAGGACGGCACCAGTGTGTCTGGCCATTTGTCATTTTTATGCCATCTGTTTCTCTACACTCTCTTTCTGGATTATATTAAACAAATCCCTGCCAGCATATCACTTCACCCATAACCACTTCACTATGCATTTTATTTCTATGAGAAAAAGAATTTATGTATTTATTTGTTTTTGTTTTTTTGAGATAGGGTCTCATTGTGTAGCCCAGTGTGTCCTGGAACTCACTAGTTGATCAGGTTTGCCTTGAACTCCCATTGATCTTCCTGTTTCAGCCTCTCTAATGCTGAGAATACAGGTGTGTGCCATCATGCCTGCTGAGAAAAAGGTATGTTAATACAGTCACAATTACATGATCATATCTAACAAAAAATTATAATTTCTCAAAATCTCTCAACATCGAATCTGTATTAAGATTTTCTAGATTTTCTTATGAATGTCCCTTCATAATTAGTTCGTTTGAGTCGAAATCCAAACTAGGCTCACACATTGCACTTGGTGGTTATGTCTCCTTAAGGAACTTTTCACCTACATCCTTTGGATACTTACTGGGCACCACTAAAACCAATGACCCCAAGACAGTCTGGGGTCAGGGTACCTACTGAGGCTAACCACAATACTACATGAGGAAATCAAACACATACTCAGAAAAGAGTTCTTATCAACTGCAATTGCAAATGATGGATTCAAAGAAAAAAAGTCTAAAGTTGAATTGAAACTACTCACCAATTACAAATGAAAAGATTTGTTCACAGGGAAGAAAATTGCCACACACCAACTTAACCAAGAGGTGGATATAAACATGTTCAGTAATAAGACACCTCAACATTATGTACCCCTTGGTCTGCTGAGAAGAGCACAATAGCAATTTTGTGATAGTCTTGCCAAAAACGTGACATAATTCCAGGTATAAGAGGACAATGGACAATCTCAATTGAGAGAATTCTACAAAATAATCGACCACTACTTTTTACAAGCATCAAGTTCATCAAAGACTGAAGAACTATTACAGACTGGAGGAGATAAGAAAAAATGACAGTGAAATGCAATGTGAGGTCCTGGATAAGATGCTGGAACAGAAAAAGAGAAATAGAAAAATGGAAAAAATGATGAAATTCAAATGACATCTGTAATCTCATTAACAATTGTGTAGTGATTTTAGTTTCCCACTCTTGATGATTACACTATAGTCAGGTAAGATGTTAACATTAGTGGAATGAGGTGAGACATACAAGAGAACTCTGTATTATTTTGCAACTTTTTGCAAGTCTCAAATGAGATCAAAATAAAAATTACTACATACTCTTTTAATGTATTTCCTGGTTTTTACAACTATAAAATGTTGGAAAAGCAGGGTCTCCAGCTAGAAGTAAACTAGCATTTTGTTTAAAGAACTGAGCCAGGGTTCTAGGGTCTTTCTTCTTTGCTGGATCTTCTGATGTATAGGAATAGGCAGCATGGATTATGATCACTTTCTCCTGATTCATCCACCGTCCCCCATCCTGCTTATGGTCAGCATCATCACTTGGCTTTCTGATAAACAACAATAGCAGCAACAACAGATCCTTCCAGATCTGCTTCTCTACAGTGGGGACTTCCTAGCTGGTGCTTCCTATTCCTGCATATTCTCCCTCTCCTCTCCCAACACCTATGTGTACACTGCTTCCCTTGCCCTGCAGTCTTCCTGCTTTCAACTTTCCCAGGCCACTCCCCACTGCCAGTCCAGTCAAGGCCAGGGAGGTTCTGGGAGCTACCATATTTGCAGTGGCAGAGTGGTATCAGCACCCATGTTCAAGCCCAACCAGAAGAACCCTGTGATTTCTGTATTCACTGTCCAGACAGCAGCACATGCAGATGTTTGTAGCAGCCTGGTCTCTGAACTGTGTTTTTTTAGTAATGGCTTTCCTGTGGTCTTACAACAGATGGGAGGGTGGGAAGTGGAGGTCCAAAGGGCAAGGTTGTTTTGTAGATAAGGACAATTCTAGCAGATAGAAATCCATGCCTAATTTTTCCCTGCATGGTGATATTGCTGATTCTCTGCTTCAATTCCCCAGGCTCTCCTAAGCAGGTGGCTGTACTCCATACCATCTCTCACTCTTTGAGATAAGGCCAGGAGTGGCCAGGGGCTATGATGGTTGGTGAGAAAGGCATGGGATAGTGCATTAGCTACCTGAGGGAGAGGAGCATTGTGAACTGTAATCTTTCCTGTAACACCAGTACTTGGTTGGGTGTTGACACATAGTAGAGCATCAATAAACTTTTGTTGGCTGAATGACTAAATGATTGATAAAAGAAGGCACCTTCATATAATGTTGTTTCCTTAGCTACTTTTTTTGGTTCTTTCAGTTTCCTTACCTACTTTTTCGCTTGCTCAATTCCCCAGTGCCAACCTCCCCCAAACCAGTTTTCTTTAAGCCACAGTCTTTTTGAAATCCTCTAACTCCCTATTTGCTAAGCTTTGGAAGTGACCTAGGGATGCTGAAGAGAGGTCTGTTTCCCTTTCCTTTCCTTTCCTCTCCTTTCCTTTCCTCTCTTCTTTCTTTCTTGTACTAGGTGTTGAACCTACGGCTTTGTGCATACTAAGCAAGTGGTCTATCACTGAGCTGCACATCCAGTCCCTTTTTTATTTTTAATTTTGAGACTGGGCATCCCTAAGTTTCACAGACTGCCTCTGGCCTCAAACTCACGATCCTCCTACAAAGGCCCCCTCTTTAAAGAGCCTTTGCAGTCCCTTCATATCCAGAGGGATGTATTATGAAGAAACTGGCAACCAACTCTTGCCTTTCCTTTGTAGTACCCAATTGTTTGTCTTTGTTGCCCAAATTGCTTCTGTTTTGAAGAGCTCAAAAATTTAAGAGTCTCTTTGCTCATTCAGTCAATATTCTAATCAATATTTTAAAAGCTCCCTCTGTGTGCCAGGACATACAGTGTTGCACAGCCAAGATACTCGAGTGAAGACACTGGGTCTTGTCCTCTAGGAATTCCATAATTGCAGGACTGGGTCTTTGGGACCAACTTTGGCATTGGCCTGAACTGGTTTTGAGCTATCTGCAGGAGGGCTTTCTTCGCCCTTGCTGATGGGAGCAGCTCACCTCCCTTGCACTCCAGCCATTTTCACCCTGAACCACAAAAGCTCATGCTCTGTACCCTGAAGCCCTGGAAATGACTCCCATGTAGAGGAGCTCTTTTATTTGGTGGCCTGCTGGCTGGGATAATAGCCTGAGTGCTCCCATTTTTAGACCTGGATATTGTGTTCATTTTGAATAATTGACAAGTGGGTACAGTCTATGCTATGCCAAAAGACTAGATAATTAAGACAGATATTTATAAAATTCTCAAGGAAAAATCCAGAGGTAAGTGAGTGGCTCCATGATGAGGTCAGCTAGGAAGCCCAGGTTCTGTCCCTTGGCTTGCCTTTGCCTGGACAGGACCAGGTCTGGGTTCAGCACACTGGAAGGTAGAAAAGAAAAAGAAAGGCATCTGGCTTCTCTTATAAGAATGTGACCTGTAAATTGTACATGTTGCTTCCATTCACATCCAATTGGTAAGAACTTATTCTTGTGGCTACAATCAGCTTTCAGGAGGCTGGGGAATGTAGTCTCTGGCTGAATGGCCATGTGCTAGGTAAAATGTCAGGGGTCTATTACTAAAAGGAGGAAGAGGGAATAGATATAGCTGACAATGTTTCCATAACATACACCGTTAGTCCTTTACCCTCTTGTCTAGATTGTTCGTGTGTCCTTACATTACTGGCCTTCAGACCTCAGACTCCATCCCCATGTTCCCTAGTCTTGTGGTGCTCTTTGGACTCTTGGACCTGATCTGTTCCAAACTGTTTTTTTTTTTTTTTTTTTTTTTTTTTTTTTTTTTTTTTTTTTTTTTTTTTTTTTTTTTTTTTTTTTTTTTTTTTTTAACTTTTCCAGTAACTCCACATAAGGAACTTGCTTAGGGGAAGGCCCTTCTGATAGGAGGGGTGTCACCTAGAGAGAAGATGATAACAGCCAAGGCTGGTGACATCTGAGGCCAGATCCACCTAACGTACAGGGTTTTGCTGGCGCCTTTTACTTTGAGAGTGGATGAAGAAAACCACTCATGGTGACAATGCTGAGACATCTCAGATCTCATGGTTGGGAGGGAAAGTGCCTGTGAATGAGCCTTTGAGGGAGGGTCCACACAGAAGCTTCAGCCTCTGCCCACCAGCAGCCTTGGTTTCATCTCCCTCATCTTCTTCCTCTTCCTCCTCCATATTCTCATCTTCAGCCTCTCCAGCATCATTATAATCACTACTCCTACCATTTATTGAGCACCACCAGTGTCAGGACTTACATTTTCTCTTTTTAACCTTCTTCCACCCCAAGAGGTAGACACTATCTCTATCTTACAACTTCAGAAACTGTGGTATAGAGTACTTTTACTTATACTTACTTTATACTGCGCAAGGATTAAATGAGATAATTACCATAAAAACATCTAGCTCAGTCTCCTACAACTAGGAAGTACTCAGTAACTATATTAGTTTTTATTATTTTAACAAAAGAGGAAATGGAGGCTTAGAGAAGGTAAGTGATTTGCTAGACTTAACTCCAAAATTTACATACAGGAAGGGCTTAGGATGACTATGGGGTTTTAGGAGGACTTATCTTGCTTTGTTTGCATAATATGTTAACTTAGACTGTACATAACAATGCCAAATTTTTCTAATATAGCTTTGTTCATACTTAATATAAAATTGAAAACATTTCAACCACCATCATGATGATGATTATTGTCACATTGAAGATAGCTTGGGGTTTCATGGAAATCATGGGTGTCTAATATCCTTCAAGGCTACCCTTTGTTGAAACCACTTTAACAGCTAAGGATAGTGACAGAGGCAGGATCTGGGGGCAGTTTGAGTACCAGAGCCCATGTGTTCCTGACCATCCCCTATTGGGTCTGCAGGTGGCAGAAGACAGGACTGACTGGAAGTTTACTGGGTTGGGGGTGCTGAGCTCCCATGCTCTGCGAAAGCCCCCCACCTACCTGACAGCTTCTCTCCCCTCTCACCTGGGGCTCCCTGAGGCCACCTCCACTGTTCTCACAGTGAAACCCAGATCTCAAAACCCTAAAGGTAGATTTCTCTTTCTTGCATTTCCTGAATAGCAGAGACTTCTTGCAAATAAATAAAATGAAGTTGGGCTGGGCTTCTGCACCTTTCTCCAATTGTTCTGGAAACCTGTCTCACAGCATTAGGGCAGGTGTCTTGTCTGCCCAGCCGGCTTATTTGATTGTGACAGTCTCCATCCAATGAGAATTTTCCTTCTCTCCTGGCAGGGCCCAAGGTGCTGTCAAAGGCTCCTACAGACAGCAGTAATTGTGCATCTTCCTGGCTTTCCCCACTGGGTCCAATTGGTTTTGACAGTTCCTAGACTATGTTAACTGTGACAACAAGTATGGCTGGGATTTTACACAGACTTCTGAAATCTGCCTGAAGAGAGTATCAGGATACCAGTTAGTAAAGCCTCGGATCCTGACCACAGTAAGTGTGATTTCAGTTAGCTCCAAGTAAAAAGCAAAGCCTGCCTGCCCCTGGGGACATGGCCAGCTGCCTCCCTTCTCTCACTTACTCACTGATCCAGTCATCCTTGGGCCATCAAATATTTATTGAGCACCTGCTGTGTGTCCGACACCAAGCGCAGCACTGAGAAGCCATGACCTGCGCAACCCCTATCAATGGAGCTCATTGTCCTCTGTAAAGGACACAAATGTATAATGAGACAACTATAGCATTGTCTTTATATCAGGCCCAAATCTTTGAGTTTGTTCATTTGTCTACTTTTGCATTTTTCCAATATCCTGTGCACTTACCTGTGCTAGGTACTGTCCTGTGCTAAGTACTAGAGTCTGACGCTGGAAAAGTTTCTTTCCTCCCTCAACCTCTGTTGTCTAGAGGGAGAGTAGCTTTGGCACAGATGACCAAAAGGCAGCATGGCTGACAGGTGTGGCTGCAAATTGTGATGGTCAGTCTGAGGTGTCAATGAGATTGGGTCATGGGGTGTCGAGATATTTGGTTAAACAGGATTTCCGGGTGTGTCTGTGAGGGTGTTTCAGGATGAGATCACATTTGGATTAGTATGCTGAGTAAAGCAGATTACCTCCGTCACCCCCGGTGTGGGTGGGCTTCACTCAATCTAACAAAGGCCTGAATAGGCTAAAAGTGTGACTAAAGAAGAATTCTCTGTCTTTGGCCCAAGGCTTGCCTTCTGCCTTCTGCCTCAGACTGGGGCTGGGCCTTACACCATCTATCCCTACTAGATCCTCAGCTTACTGACTGCAGATATTGGATCTTTCAGCCTCCATAATTCCATGAGCCAATATCTTGTAGTAAATCACACACATGCGCGCGCGCGCGCGCGCGCGCGCGCACACACACACACACACACACACACACACACACACACTATTGGCTTTAGCTTGGTTTCTCTGGAGGACCCAGACTAATACACCAAGGAGTGATGGGAGTCCAGTGGCAGCCATTGGAATGTCTTGTCTATTCAACAAAAATGCATCTCATGTCTTGAAGCCTGGGTTGGGGTAATGAGGCCTGAGGCAGAGTGCGAAAGGGTCTGAGCCAACTCCTCCCTTCCTTCTCTACCTCTCCCATCCTTTGTTTTCTTTTTTGCTTTCCTTCCCTCTCTTTCCCTCCCCCCCAATCCCTTGTGCTCCTCTCCTCCCTTTCTTGTCTTCCCTGCTTACAGCTGGCTTTCATTATCCTTAGGTGTTTTCCTATCTCTCAAAATACCTGTTACCAGGTAAAGGCTTGGTGATTTTTTTTTTTTTTTCCAGAAAGAGAAGATACCCTTAGCTAATGAGCCCGTGCTCCATGGAGGAAAAGCAGGTCGAGAGATGGAGGCAGAGAGTAGAGACGGAGCTTCCTGCTTACAAAGTCTTCAGACCCTCCCATATTGCAGTCTTAAACATGCTATAGAGATGTTGGCTCCAATTCTGTTTTTAGCCTCAGTGGAAGAGGCCTGCCTTGGGATCCACCCTGGTAGGGGCTGGGAATGGGTCCCCGAGGAGACTGGGCTGGCTCACAGGCTGGTTTTAGGAAGGCCCAGTTTACTCAGAGTGTCAAAAATCACCATGCTTCTCCTGAGCCCACACAGCGGGCAGTAGCAGCCTTCTCCCCATTTCTCCCCACCAAAGGGCCGGCTGAGAAAATACGAGGAACCACAAGAGGGCGCTGCTACTCCACAATTTTTCTGCAAAATGTGAACTGCAAAAATATGGTTGGATTTCTTTTGTTTTTGAGGGTAAATCAAGGGCTACTCTGGGAAAAAGGGGCAACAACTCCCCTCAGATCTGCATTAATACAGAAAAGCAGAGATGCTTTGGTGTATAATAATTTTGAAATTTTAATAGGACACTTGTTTTCTTGTGCAGCAGAGAATCCTGCTGAAGAGGACTATGCTGCCAAACAGAATTGGGGGAGAGCTGTTCCAAATACATTCCCACTGTGACTTTGCCCAGAGACTGTCTCTGGGCCTCAATTTTGTTATCTGTGCCATAGGGCATTGGTTAAGGGAAAGAGGTCCATAACATGTCCTGACACCACAGAATTAGAAAAAAAGAAAGAAAGAAAGAAAGAAAGAAAGAAAGAAAGAAAGAAGGAAAAAAGCTAGAGGAGGTATTACTAAATACTCTTCACATTTTTTAAAAAAGATCAAGAAGGTACCAGCTACTTGCCAATCAAATGGAGGGTGGGCTGTGGTCCAAAGATGTACAAGTGGATGAGTAAGGAAGGAGTGTGTAGGGTACATTTTGGAGAGTGAGGTGATGCTAGGTTACACCATGCCAAGAAAATGCCATCAGCAAGGATAATGTGATTTCTCCCTCCTTCTACGTAAAAATACTGCATGGATGCTGCACTCATTAGATCTCCTGGCCCAGAACCCACTTCTGTCCATGTTACCCTCAAATGCACCATTTTGAGCAAATTTCATTCTCATCTCCTTTTGCTTATTCAGCCTGCTGGTCACTTCAGCTCAGAAGGGCAAGACAATGGCCAAAATGAATGCAAGACTTGAGGATGTGAAAGGAAAGGAACCACTACCAGTTAGTAAATTATTCTAAGGGCCACGTGGGCTCCAGGGTTGCCATAATGAGGAACTTGGTATGTGTGGTAATTGCATGCACTTAAGTTGAGTTTTAGGAAAACATATAAAAGGAACATATTTTCTTTTTGATAAAGGCTATGATGGTAAGAGTGCAGTACTATTGCTGGGGTTGAGCTCTGTCAATGAGTTTTAACCACTAAAGAAAAAGAATTCTAATTGGGGGCTAAGGTAGTTTCAGGAATGGCAGCTTCTGAGTTCTGTAGTGACAGGTGCTGGTGAAAAGCTGATTAATCCTATTCAATAAATAATAGGCTACCTTGTATAGCACTGCATGGAACACCAAGCACTTTTATATAAATCCTCTTATTTGATGTTCTCAGTCACCCTTTGAGATATGAGGAGGACAAAGCATATTATTACTGTCATTTAAGAATGGCTTTATTTAGACATAGTTCATATACAAAACAGTTCACCACTTAGAGTGTGCAATTCAATGGCTTTGAGCATATTCACAGATATGTACAACCATCAGTATGGTTGGTTTTCATTCTCCTCCTCCTCTTCCTTCTCCTCCTCCTCTTCATTTACTTTTATTTATTTATTTGTGTGTATAGCACTTGGGAGTTGAACCCAGGACCTTACACATGCTTTGCAAATGCTCTAGCACTGGGTTGCTCCCCCAGCCCATTTTTTATTTTTATTTTTATTTTAAGACAGGGTCTTGCTAAGTTGCACAGGTTGTCTCTGCCCTCAAATTCCTGGTCCTCCTGCCTCCACCTCCTGAGTTGCTGGGATTATAGGCATATGCCACCATTACTGTCTACCATGGTTGAGTTCCAAACATTTTCATTACCTCAGAAAGAAACTCCTACTCCTTGTCCTTTAGCTGTCACTCCTCTTATTATCCTCCCTTCCTAAGTAATTACTAATCTACTTTTTATCTCTGTAGATTTGCCTATTCTGGACATTTCATATGAATGGAACCATATAATATTTAGTCTTTTTGACTTATTTCCTTCCTTCCTTCCTTCCTTCCTTCCTTCCTTCCTTCCTTCCTTCCTCTTTCTTTCTTCGGTACTGGGGGATTGAACCCAGGGCTTCGTGATTGCTAGGCAAGTGCTCATGCTCTATCCCTGAACTATACCACTTTTATTTTGAGACAGGGTCTTGCTAATTTGCACAAGGTGCCTCTGGCCTCAAACTCTTGATCCTCCTGCCACAGCCTCCTGATTCACTGGAGTTACAGGCTTGTGCCACGATGCCTGGACATTTTCTTTCATGTAGCATGTTTTCAAGGTTTATTCATGTTGTAACATGTACAGTACTTCATTCCTTTTATAGCTGAAGTATGGATATTTTTGTTTATCCATTCATCCCTTGGCATACATTTGGGCTATTTGCATCTTTTGCTTATTTTGAATAATGCTGCCAAAAACATTCATGTGCAAGTTTTTGTGCAGAGATGGGCTTTCATTTCTCTCTGGTATATATCTGGGAGTAGAATTGCTGGGTCATAGGGTAACTCATTATTTAGGTGTTTGAGGAACTGCCAGACTATTTTCCTAATTAGCTGCATTTTACATTTCCATCAGGAGTATCTGAGGGCTTTGATTTCTCCACATTCTTGCCAACACCTGTTATCATCTGATTTTTTGATTCTAAGCACTCTACTGGATAAGAAGTAGTATCTTATTGTGATTTTGATATACACATTCCTGGTGACTAATGATGTTAAACATCTTTTCATGTGGATATTGGTCATTCTATATCTTCTTCGTAGAAATGCCTCTTCCTTCAGATTCTTTGCCCGTTTTCAAACTTCCTCTCTTTATTTGTTATCAATTTGTAGGACTTCTTTATATATTCTAACTATAAGATCATTATCAGATGTATGTTGTTGTTAGGTGCCGTCAAGTGAGATCCTACTCATAGCAACCCTATGTACCACAGAAAAAACATTACCTGACACTGTACCATGCCTGGCACTATTGTCAGTGCTTCTTTGCTATTCATAGAGTTTTCAACAGTTGATTGTTTTGGGAGTGTGCTGTCAGGTCTTTCTCCCATTTTTGTAGTGCTGGGGATCAAACCCAGGGCCTCAGAGTACAGAGCAGCACTCTACCAACTGAGCTAAACCTCAGCCCTATCAGATACATAGTTCACAAATATTTTCTCCCATTTGATGTGCTGTCTTTTCACATTCTTGACAATGTCCTTTGAAGCACAAAAGTTTTCAGTTTTAATGAAGTCCAATTTAATTTTTTTTGTTGTTGCTTATGCTTTGGGGGTTACATTTAAGAATCCAATGCCAAATCCAAGGTCATGAAGATTTATAACTATGGTATCCCTGTTGAAAGTCAGTTAACTTTAGACACATGGATTTATTTCTGGAATCTCAATTCTATTTCATTCATCTATATGTCTATTCTTATGCCAAAACCACATTGTCTTGATTATTGTTACTCCAAATTTATTCTTCCTTTTCAATATTGTTGTGTCTATATGGGGCTCCTTATAATTCTGTGCCTGCAGCTGTAGCCCTGTGGCATCCGATCCCATCAGATCTTGGAAGCTAAACAGGGTCAGGCCTGGTTAGTCCTTGGATGGGAGACCACCTGGGAACACTAGGCGCTATAGGCTTCGGAGACAGACCCAGCAACTCACTCCCAAAAATCAATCTACCATTGAAAACTATGAACGGCAGAGAAGCACAGACAATAGTGTTTTGCCTGTTGTATGCAGGGCCGCTATAAGTCGGATACCGACTCCATGGCACCTAACAACAACAACAACAACAACAATAATTCTGTATAAATTTTAGAATTAGCTTGTCAATTTCTATAAAGAAGACAGCTGGGTTTCTAATACAGATTGCACTGAATCTGTTTGTCAATATGGGAAGTATTGCCATCTTAACAATATTAAATATTCTAATGCATGAACATGAGAGATTTTCCCATGTATTTAGATATCCAATTTCTTTTAACAATGTCTTGCAATTCTCAGAAAATAAGTTTTATACTTCATTTATTGAATTGGTTCCTAAGTATTTTATTCTTTCTGATGGCATTGTAAATGGAATTGTTTTCTCAGTATCATATTGGATTGTTCATTGAAAGTACACAGAAACAATTGAGTTATTCAATTTTTTGTTTGTTTTCATCTTCTTCAGTCAAGGAAGGTCTTGCTCTGTAGCTCAGGCTGGCTTCGAACTTGCAATCCTCCTGACTCAACCACCCCTTACTCCTTCCTCAGTGCTGGGATTATAGGCAAGTGCCACCACACCCAGTGAGTTCCTTATATATTGATCTTATATCCAAAATCTTGCTGAACTCACTTATTAGTTTTAGTAATTTTTTAGTGGAACCAGGATTTTCCATGTAAAGATTACATTATCTGAAAATTGAGATGGTTTTACTTCTTCCTTTCTGGTCCAGACACCTACAGTTTAGCGGATATCTCTAAGGACTTTCCCAATCTCCTCCCAATTGCCTTTTATCATAACCTCTACTGTTGGTGAGAGCACCCTTAGGCTTGAACTGCAGACTCTATTGCAAATGAAGTCTGCTCTTTGAGGAGGGATTTGGAGCTCTTTCTTCTGGATCTTGCTTCTCCCTGTAGGCAAAATCTCTTAACCAGCTCTTGAAATGGGGGCAGGAGGAATGACCCACTTCTGTGATACCATAATTTTAGTTTCTGAGTGCTAGGTGGAGGGGAAGTTGTAGACTCAGGTCTATTTTTCTCGTCAGGACAAAGGTGTTCAGGGTGTTAGTATTATTTTTTCTCTTCTCTCCCTTTTCTTTTTGTTTCTTTTCTTCTTCTTCTTCTTTTTTAAATGGTGCTGGGGGTTGAACCCAGGGTTTCATGCATGCTAGGCACGTGGCTTTACCTCTGAGCCATGTCACTAGCCCCAGGGCTTCAGTGTTCTTATTGATTCCATTCTCTCAAAGTAGAGCTTCTGTCTCTCACTCTAGGGGGCTCAGTGGAAGAAGAGGGCTCCCACCTCCTGACCACACTCATCCAGGATCTAGTCACTGCAACAGATGGGCAGCCTCCAGAATGAGCAATGCTGACTCCTGCCGTTGCCTGGTAAGATAGGCTTAGTTGGGATCTATGAAGGAGGGAGCCTTTTTTCTTAGCTCCCCTAGTCTGGAGTGGAGTTTCTAGCTTTTTGAGCTGGGAGTGGGCAGGAAGGGTGTAGGTCTTGGTTCAAATACCAATGGTGCTTAGTAATCTCACCAAGTTTTAGCACACTTCCTTCCTCCCCTCCTTTCCTCTCTCCTTCCCTTCCCCTTTCCTTTCCTTTCCTTTCCTTTCCTTTTTCCTTCCTTCTTTCCTTCCTTTTTCTTTCCTTCCTTCCTTCCTTCCTTTTTTCCCTTCCTTTCTTTCCTTCTGATGCTGAGGATCAAATCCAGGGTCTCAACTATGTTAAGCAAGTGCTCTACCATTGAGCTACCCCTAGTGGATTTTCTTTCTTTCTTTCTTTCTTTCTTTCTTTCTTTCTTTCTTTCTTTTTGTTTGATTTTTGCAGTACTGGGGGTTGAATCCAGAGCCTTGCGCTTGCATGCTCTGCAAGTGCTAGACCACTGAGCTGTACCCTCAGCCCATTTTTTTACTTTTTTTTTTTTTTTTTTGAGACAGGGTTTCTTTAAGTTATGCAGACTGCCTCTGGTCTCAAACTTGCGATCCTCCTGCCTCTGCCTCCTGAGCCGCTGGGATTACCGGCGTGCGCCACTGCGCTCAGCCATAGTAGATTTTCTTGAATAAATGTTTATTCATTTGCTATGAAATTTTATAACCATTTTTAGAGACTGGAAATGTTCATTTTTGTTAGGGTTTGAATGTAAAATGTCTACCACAGGTCATGTGTTTGGGTGTTTGGTCTCCAGCTGGTGGTGCTGTTCTGGGAGCCTGTGGAACTTTAGGAGGCGGGACTGGCTTTGCGGAGGTAGGTCGCTGGGTGAGGGCCTTTGGAGGGCCTTTGCATGTGGCCCTCTAGTTCTGGTAGCTCCCTCTGCTTCTGATCACCATGGTGTGCAGGTGCTCTGCCACAGGCTCTGCCACCATGCCGTCCTGTCTCTCTGGACTGAAATCCTCTAAACTGTGGGCCCACATACATCTTTCTTCCCATAATTTGATTCTGTCAGGCATTTTGCCACAGCGATGCTCAAGCTGAATAACACAGTGTTTCAGAAACAATTTTCACAGTTTCACTCAGCAGTGGATAGACAGAATCTTCCATGCTGTGAGTGGAATCCTTATTACTGTCATTTCCTAGATCAGGACAATGTACATCTGTTTAGGAGGATGGGGTGGTAGAGGGGAAAAGAAAGTCATCCAGGATCAGAACAAAAGCCTAATTATAGACTAACAGGGCAGTAGAAGAATATCCTGATATAAGTGTTATCTATGTCAAATGTAACCAGATAGAGAAATCTTTCTACAATCACTATTGCACATGCTCCTTCAGTCTCTTGCTAAACATCCTAGGAAAGGGGAACTTGTTCCTATTCGTTTCAACTACAACACCAACATTATCCCCATGAGCAACATGACCATGTAAAATCAAAACAACTTCTACCTGGCTAGGTGGGCTGGCTAGGTGGAAAATAGAATAAATAAATAAATAAATAAATAAATAAAGGTTTTTCAGAATCCTAAACAACTTTATGTCACCAGAAGGTCATGCTGCAGAAAAGCAACTAAAGCACTGTGTTTGGATACCAGGTGCCCAAGAGACGGTTCTAATTTTAGAATTAACATAGTGCTTATTAAAGAGGTCCAGGACTCATGGGTCTGGAATGCAATGCTCTTTCCCCCTCAAGCCATGCATACTCATGTTGTGTTGTTGATTACTCCAATCACTTTCTGATATTGAGGGAAGGAGCACCACAGCACAAAACTGGCATGTGCCTGAGGAATCTGCCAAGAGTTAAGGATTTAAATGCCAATCTTGTGCAATAACACTGGTGATGGCTCCTGTGAGGCTAAGCTTATTTTCATAATGCCACTGTGCAGATATTCTCTGACCTCTCCAGACCCATCCTCTAGCCTTCTCTGCCAACTTTTCACCCTGACCCTGCTGGAGGCATCATCTGCACCCCCTCAGTAGCATCTTGTAGTTGTGTTCCATGGATCGAGAGAGCAGCTGATCAGGGAATGAGAAGAGGGAGAGAGACTGCAGTACCTCTTCCCTGCGTGGCCGGGGATGGTGGTCTCTGGTGGGGGATGGGGTGCTGCCTTCCAGTGCTACATGTCCTGTCCTTGTTCTGCCGGCAGCTAGTGTCTGGTTGTCTCGCCTATGCCTTGTTTGTACTCTTAATACTCATACCTTTGAAATAGACCTTCATTTCAACCAAGTGACAGTACATTTTATTTCCTCCTAGACTCTTTGTTACCATCTTGCTCTGCTAACAATGTTCCTTCAGTCTCCTCCAATTATTATCAAGCCCAGAAAGAAAGAAGCCTTCATTTTTCTGTCCTAGCATTAACTCCAGGGGAATCTCATACTCTCCTCTGGGTTCCATGTAAACAAAATAGATGCCTTTGTTCACATCCTGCTTTGGAATTTGAAGCCTCTGTTGGATGCATGATTCAGTGTTTATTCCACAAGCTCCTTCCAGGGTAGAAAAGCTAACCTTTCTATAGAGCTAGGTTGTTGCTTGGAATCAGAACTTGGCTGGTTCCTGAACTTTTCGGGCATCAATGTGAAATGAACAGTTGTTGTACCTTTATGAGACAGAGGAGAATTTCAACACATAGCACTATAGTTTCCCAATTTTGAGGAGTTGTCTTCTGAGTGACTACCCCCAATCCTAGCTAATCAATAAACTCGCTTGTCCATCAGCAGAGACCTAAAGGGGGAAATGGGGTGATGTTGGTTAAGGAGTACAAAGTTTCAGTTATGTAAGATGAATAAATTCTGGAGATCTAATATAGTCATATGATTACAGTTAGTAATACCTTATTGTATACTTGAAATTTGCAAAACTGAAGAGATTAAACATTCTACACATGCAAACACATGTGCACACACAGTGGAAACTGTGTTAGGTGATGGATGTGTTAACTTGTGATTATTTCGGAATGTATATCAAAACGCCAAATTTTATACCTTAACTACATACTGTTTTGTTTGTCATTTTTACCTCAAACTGAAAAAAAAAATCTTAAAGATAGGAAAAATCAAACTACTTTTTAAGGTTTGTGTTAATGCACCCAAGCTTTTTCTCTGTATTTGTAACTGAGTAACTAAATTTCCTGTTTATAAATAGAAGGGGCTTCCCAACACCTGGAGATTCATCATTGCTCTTAGGCCTCAGGTCACAAATCAGCCCAGGCAATAGCTTACCAAGTGGTTTGCTGGCAAACTTGTTTGAATCTTTTATTTATTTATAGTGACAATAACATACTTGGCACTTGAACAGCCTCTAAAAGCCTGATAACCCCAGTTATCTTGTTTTATAAGTGGCCCAGCTTTCCCAAAGTTAGAAAGGAGTGTAGAGGAAGGGAGACAGGAACATTCTGATTCACCGCAATTTCTGAATGCAGTATGTCTATGGAGCAGCCACATCAGCTACCAAAGACACCAGTGAATTCACCACAGAAGCTGTCAGGCCAGCGGAGGCATCAATGATGAAGATCTTGAGTTATTTCTAGAGTAGGTGATTGATGTTTCAAATAGAAGTTGACATTTTGATGGCATCCAAATGAGCTGTGATAGAAATTAATGAGGATAATGATGATGATAATGATATTTACATTATATACTTCTTCCAAAGAACTGTTCAGTTCTTTTAAATCATTTGTGTTGAAAATGTCCCTTTGGAATTAGAAGGGGAAGTGGTTATTAATCTGTTCTTCAGGAAAGCAAATGGAGAGTTAATTGCTTGGCTTTCAGACTTTTCTTTTGATAGTAAGAAGAGATACTCCAATAAGTTAAACTTGGAGAAACTAAACTTAGAGAAATATTGGTCTTTCTCAGTTCCCAGTCACACTATCGAATGCTGCCAGGGTGAGCTCTAATATCACCCTCTGACCCAAACACCCTGGGATTTCTGATCAAATACCCTAATTCAACAGGCAGGGCCTTCAGTGTTCCAACTGGCATTTTCTCATCATGCTTTTCTGTTGAGCCTGTGTTTTAGCCAAACAGAACCACTTGCTTGCCACACTGTTCTGAGCACCCTGTTCCCCTTTCATATGCTCTCCACACTTGCTGTAACTTGTTTAGTATGTCTTCCTTGCTACAGGTAAACTCCAGCAGGAACACTGTATCCTTAGGGCCCAGCGCACACAATTGGCACACAGTAGGTGCTCAAAAATACTTGCTTGCCCTCCATGCCTTTGCTTGTGCTATTCCTTCAGCCTAAAGTGCATGCCCCCGCCTCCCCACTTCAGCCTATTGAAGCCAGAGTTGTCCTTTCAAGACCAAATCAAACCCCAATTCCCCTGTCTGGTCTCTCCAACTTGGAAAGTGCCATAGCATTGCTCTTTGATAGTTCTTATCTGCTGTGGTGTCAGATCATTTCTGCACTTGTGCAGTCTTCTTTCTTTGCTCCTCCCAAACAGACAGCCCTCAAAAGACAGGAGCTGCACCCAAGAGCCTGGCAGGGTGGAACACTTGTTAAGTACAAGCTCATTTATCTAAATGGTTGTGGACCAGTTCTCTTCAGAAGCCACTGCTTGTCATGGCCTGCAAAATCTTCTCTTAGAGAGGACCCCCACTTCCTCCTGGGGGAGGAGCACTATACTCTGGCACTCAGGTGGAGGGTTTGGTTTCCTGAAGGGCCCAGAACAGGTTTGCGGGGGTGGCACTTGACATTTGGCAATTTTAAGCTTCATTGCCAATGTTGATGCCAATTTAAATAACGGAGAACTAATCAATGGAACGGGCTGGGATTTAGCTCAGTTGGTAGAGCGCTGCGCTGCAGTCTCTGAGGTCCCCAGTTCAATTCCCAGCACCACAAAAATGGGAGAAGGGCCTGGCAATCCACTCCCAAGGTAATCCCGAAACAGCCAGCCATTGAAAACCCTATGAGGGTCGCTATGAGTCGGATACCGACTCAACGGCACCTAACAACAACAACAACAACAACAACAATAAATGGAACAGCATCAACTGAGAAGGTATGATTAAATCAGGGATCTTCCCAAGGTATGTATTGCTGTATGCATCTGGTGAGCACCCCCAGGTCCCACTCAGTTATGATGAGAGTACGCCAGATTGAACCAACTCTGGTGCTGTGTGAAAACTTAGAAGCAGCACATTTTTGGTAGCCTGAAGACTCTAGCTAATAGTAATGTGGGCACCCTGACCATCTGTGATATAACACTGCATAATTTAGAAAGAGCTGGTTCAACAACTGTATTGTGGAATGTTCAGGGTTGTTAAAATTGATGATGCAGATCATCTATATTGAGATGGAAAGAGGCCCGCAATGTGTTTCTAAGTGAAGGAAACAAACTCTAGAACAGTATGATTATGTAAAGTTATTCCATATTTGTATCTATTCATAGATGTGTGGCTATCCTCTGAAATGTTAACAGTGGTTATTTCAGGTAATATAATTTAATTTTTTTTCTTTACTGTTATTTTTATAGTATTTTTATATTGCTTCCATTTTATTTTTATAGTGAGCAGTTATTATTTTTATAATAAAATAATAGCTTTTTTGGCTCGCAAAAAGTTGTTGGAAATAAAAAAGACTTATTAAAAATACCTTTAAATTTCCTTTAAAATGCCTATTGTAAAACAAACAAAAACCAAACCGTTGCATAAAAGAAAAAAAATCATTCAGTTACAGTTAGCAGTAAAAGGGGAGAAGAGACAGATGCCTTTTAAGGAGAAGAACAGGGGAAATCAAGCTTTCTTGACTTAGCATGGATAATATGCACACTTTGTAAGGGCCTGAAGTATGAGGCATCACATCAAGTATTACTTTAACCAAGCTTTGATGGCAGGTGATTTACAGGTACAGAATTTATAATTCCATAGCCTATAGGACAAGAGAGAAAATATCCCATGTCTAATACCACAGAAATGATGACTTTATTTCCCACAGCAGTTACTGTTGAAAAAAAAGAGACATACACCATTGATCACAATACAACTCACACTTTATTCCATCGTGAATGGTATATATGTAGGATTGGGTAGCAAGAGACTAAAATCAGTGCAGAACTTCTCTGGACCAATGGGCTGTGGAAGGCATTACTGGTTTTGGCACACAGAGTGGACAACCATACACTGGCTAGAACATGATGGGGAGGAAAATAAAACGCACAAACCTAACACCATGTTGAAATCATGTTGAGTTCTGGAGAATGTTAAAGAGTAAATAATTACTAAGACTAACATGCAACTCCACATTACATTATTCATCTACAGACTTATTTTCCCCCCTTAGGAGATGAAGAGATGGCCTTAGTAATCTGTTCACAGTAGCTTAAAAGAGCAATCAATACACATTATAGGGATTTGCCCACTGATTTCTACAGTAATCCATCAGAGTTGAATAATGCTAAATAATGTATTTGCTCTATATCATCCTTTTATTAAATTGAATCATACTGACCAAGTAATTCTAACTCAACATTCATTTACATAAATATAATTTCTCATGCCTTTATAATGTTAAAAGGCCGTTTCTGTTAGTTTTTCCATCTTTATAAGTCACAAAGGATAAGAAGGGAACCTTTATAATGGTATCTTTCCTTTTCAAAAATAATGTTATGTTGATGAGAACATCAAAGAAGTAATAGTATTAGGCTGCAGGTATTTTCAGTTTTTACATCATCATTACACACAGGGAGTCCAAAGAAGCCAGCCCAGTAGGTAACACTGCAGCGTCGAATAAGATGTAGAAGAGGTACAGACATTCTAAGTGATTTTTCAAGACAAAGAAGGAAAGTGGAGAAGCAGCAAAGGAAAGGGAAAAGAAAAGAAACAGCCTTCCGCAGAACAAATTGTTACAAAGAAAAATCTATTCACTTGTAATTGACTAAACATAATAAAGAACAGTCCTTTAATTTGGGATGATAGAAAGAAGGCTATTGAAAATTATATGCCCGTTAGCCTAAACTGGCTGCTTGAGTTGTTTTTCCTGAGGTTGTTTTTGAGATGGTGAGCTCTCACAGGGAGAATTTCTGCTTTTTGCCAGTGTGGGGCCAGATTTAACCCAAAAGGGCAACCACAATTGCTGAGAACTATTTTTCTTTATTAACTTGGGCATGTGGTTAGCATACATTCTCTCTGGTAAAAACATATTATTCACCCATGATGAAATGTTTCGAAATATGATAGTGACCAAGATATGGTTCATTCATAGGATATACATAGTTAGATATGTGCATACAACATGAACTTTAAGGTTAAACAATAAGAAGAGAAGAAGGAGAATGAATTTCTTCAAATTTCTGGCACAAAGTTATCAAATAAATGAAAGAGACAGTGGTTAAAGATGTTTTGGTTTTCTCACAGGTTTCTCACCTCCACTGACTGAGCAGGTCACCAATATAAGAAACATCTGATTACAAACACCGAGGTGAGCAAAGAAAGATTTGAAATAATAGTTCTTGGTCTCCCTGATTTTAAATATTAAACAACAAACCACAAGGCAACACCGGAAAGGTGGAGATGAGTAGGAAGTTTGATGGCATGCCTGGATCAGTCACCATTCCTTGGAAAGTACCATTTTTCTGGCTTGATTCTTGAGGCTTTAAGAGAATGATCTCTTCCTTCAAGTGCCGTTGTTCTTTGTAAGAGACCCATGCCAGCTGGAAGTTGTGTAACTCAAATAATAGAGAAGAAAGAAGTTTTAACTGAATTCCACAGTAAATATTCATCAATACTTCAAAGGAGAATCATCCATTGTCTGGGATTTCCTGAGCATTCAAGGAGCATTCCTTGACCACAGTGTGTGGGGGGGGCAACTCTCTGGGTTGCACCAGACGATCAATAATCCTTTTAGACATGATGTCTCTTTTGAAAGAAATGACGTTGCTAGACTATGATAGGTGCAAGTGGTAAAAGGCTGAAAATAGGAGTGAGTCAGGGTAGAGGGAAACAGAAATAAGCCAAAGGGAAAAAAATGAGACTTTCTTCCAGGATCCTATGTGACCACTAATGAGGCCAAATCCATGGCACATGACTTAAGAGACATTCTAAGATATTGTACTCACTGGGTACTTCCAAGCTTCTTGAGCTATGCTCCCTTAACAACTAGCTGGTACTAAATATACCTTCTAGGCGTGGTGCCTTACTTCTTCTGGAATCTAGATCTCTGGGGCAGATCCCATCAAGATGTGCCTTGGTGTAGTTACTACTCCCCAGAACATCTACTCTGATTTTGGCCACAGTTCTGCCGAGGTGCCTGTTTTCCCCTCTTGGGGAGACAGGGCTGGTGGCAGCACAAGATGTAGCTGTGAGACCAAGGAGACCAATGGCAGGCAGGGGGGACTTGCAGGAAGGTATACAGAATGAAAGAAAGACCTTGGATTTTACCCAAGGTCAAGGTGGCTGTGAAAGAAGTGGGAAAGGCAAAAGAAAGTATCTTGAAGAAATGTTAGAGTTCAGAAGAAAAACGAGAGAAAAGGGAAGAATCTATAGGCCAGGGAGTTTCACAGGAACTAGACATGATTCATGATATGGAGAAAAAACCCTAGTATATCTGATTGATCAAAAGACATTCTTCAGAATATATTGCAACTAAACGATGTTCACGCTGATAATACAAACACTGAAACGAGTGTTTCCATACTATTATTAATCACATTTGAAAGATTCATTAGTTCTGTATTTTCTAGGTTGCTTAATTCATTTAGCAAATCCACAGTTTAAGTGCCACCATGAAGGGAAGTAGAGTGAGGGTGCAGAAAATGAAGCAATTAAACTTGCAATTAAAGTTTTGTAAACAAGAGTTAGTAGCACAGTGGCACAGTAGATTGTCAAGGAAAACAATGGGTGTGGGTGCAGAGTCATTGGCCTGGTCTGGGCCGTCTTGCTGGCTATAAGAGAGAGATCCTGCAGCTCAGGAGTCTACCTTCTTGTTAATTAAAACCGAGCAGCAGGTGAGCAACCCGTCCACCTTTTCCAGTTCAGAATTGCTCACAGGGATCAGCAGATGGTCCTTCAGTTTCTCATAAACCTACAGTGAGAACCAAGGGGAATGGAGAGAAGGAGGATTACATTTCAGCCTGTTTCATCACGCCTAGATGTAGAAAATTAATGTGGTTTGTGCATCTAAGCTTTCCACTAATTTAAATAATCCCCAAACACACATGCAACCTAGGCTGCACACATGTCTACAACCCTCCTCATAGAGCTTGTGGCAACAGGTTAACCACTAGCTCTGATCTTTAACCTCAAATCCAAAGATGTGTCTCAGAAATGTGGTTGTTGCTAGAGATGCCTTTCTTCTGCCATTGTCATTGCTAGATTTAGTGATAACCCAAAGTCAGTGCCCATGTGTTCAGTCTCAATGTTACTCTCTCTCCACATTTTAAAGCTCACTTAACTATACTTTGATGTTTCTTTCTTTACCAACACCACTGGAAAATTTTGACAGAATGTCATTCAAGTGGATATTTCAGCTCATATTGCTTTTAAATTATAGGTGTGAATTTTATAGCCTCTTTCAACACTCATGGAAAGCGTGTGTTAAAACTTCAAAATAACAGTCCATAGATTTTTTTTTCTCTATGATCAAGCAAAGCACATTTTAAAAAACAAAATCACTTGAAAACATACTGCTTAAAAGCAATCTACCATGCTTCTTTAGGAAGCACTGTGTTCCTTTAAATTTAGTATAGAAGTTGGAATGCTGGAGCCCATTGGGCTCCAAATCCAGTTCTGTCAACTTACTACTATGACTTCAGTTAAGTGACATTCCCTCTAAGCCTGTTTACTTCTCTGTAAGGTTGGAATAACACTACCCTCACAGGGCTGTTATAAGGACTAAATAGATAATGTGTATAGCATGCTTGGCTCAGTGCCTGGCAAGGGAGAAGCCCTCACTAAGAGAGGTATTCTTGATGTTATCCTTACTGTTGACAGACACAGGGCTGAATCAAGAAGCAGTTAATGACCATCTAGCTGTCAGGTGCTCAGTATGGCTGAAGAAGCATGAACAATTCACACTTGTATTTCTCAAAGTGGGTTGTATGAACTGTGGGTGGGAGGTCCAGGAATCTGCAGTTTTAACAATCCTGATGCACACGAGAGTATGAGATCCATGATTCATCTAAGAGCTGCTTAAGTCCAAGTCTGAGATCACGAGCCCTATATTTTCTTCAGGTTCACCCTTTCAGCTATGATATGGCTGAAAAATTCTGGATAAATTATCTGTGCATTTCCCCAATTCTCCTCCTTTTATCTGCTCAGAGAGTGACCATGATTGGAGAGTAAACCCAGTATTAATATAGCATTGCTTATTTTAAAAGTGACATACCATAATTTCTAATACTTTCAAAGCAAAAGACATAAAAGTCAGTGGCTACTAAAGGCTATTCTGCAATACTTGGCATAAATATCATGTTTCTCTGATGGGCAGAGATAAAGATGCCAGAGTGCCTAGACGATACGGACAGTTGATGAATGTATGGTTGAGCACTGTTGTGTACACTTGGTAGGATAAAACTGAAATTACTAAGGTGTTCAGATGGCAGAGTGTTCCAAAGACAAGATTTTCTCAGACCAGGAAAGAATTCCAGATCCAGGGACAACTCCCTTGTTGGGACACAAATGCAGAGACTCTTGAAAGGATGAGATGCCTGGCTCCAAGTGTGCCATATTTCTTCCTGCTCTATCTTCTTACCATCTAGGATATGAAATCCCATCTTTCAGCAGCTCTGACAATGAGCACCTGCTTCTCTAGTTCATTCATACTCCTCTGCCTTAAGAAGCAAATGATCCTGTGGCTAAGGGGCAGAGCAGACTTGTCAGAAAACAAAGATACAGTTGACTGTCTGATTGTAGATCTTTAAGCTTAAACAGTATGTAATGTAGGAAGGTACATTTAATCAGAGGTGGAGCATAGCTGTGCATGGCTGGAGTATTTATTTGGAAAACTCTGAATAGCAGGCAAGATGATTGCAATTACTGTGCATGCATTAGTGACCAATGACATAAGACAAGTAAACTTTCCCTGTCTTAAATTATTCTTCTTTCCTCCTCCTCCTTCTTTTCCTCCACCTCTCCCTGCTCCTCCTTCTCCTTCTTCTTCAAGACGTGGTCATCCTGAGTAGCTAAGGCTGGCCTTGAACTAGCATCAATCCCCCTGCCTCAGCTTCCCAAGTGCTGGGAGGACAGGTTTGCCACTATACCCAGTGCCTTCCTGTTTTCTTAATGATTTGATATATACAGAGGACCCAGAAGCCCTCATTTGTCACTCCATTATGAAAGAATCCTCCTGGAGGCCTACAGCTGCAGGAGGGATGGTGTTTTTACCTTTGCACTTTCTGGATACTCCTCTGGGGTTCGGTGTAGCAAGACGTGTCCTTTGCCAGGGATATTTAGATATATACAGTTTGCAGCCATATCATCAGGCACAGTAAGCTTGTCATAGCGGTGGTCACTCATTTGCTGCATAATCTATAAAGGGAAACAAAGTAGGCCTAAGTCAAGTCTCCTAATTTTCATGCAAAAGGAAGGCAGGGAGGGATAGAGTTTGCAATTGATGCCTTAGGCTGTTCTGTCCTGCTGTTCAAGTTCTCCACTATTGCCTCCAGTGACTTAGAATGAGAAGAGGAAAACCTAATTCACCTATGATTCTCTGGAAGAACTGCAAGAGTTCTTGTTATTCTTTTAAAGCGTGTGCTTTTTAAGTTGTTTTCTTTTCTTTTCTTTTTTTTTCCAGTACTGAGGAGTTGAGCCCAGGGTCTTATACAGGCTAGGCAAGCTCTACTACTGTGCTGCACTCTCAACCCCCTTTTAAAAAATTTTAATTTTGAGACAGAGTCTTGTTAAGTTGCACAGGTTGCCTCTACCCTTGAACCTGAGATCCTCCTGCCTTAGCTTCCGGAGTTGCTGGGATCACAGGCACACACTATGGTACCTGGCTTTTTAAGGTTTTAAAACTGTGTATTATTTTAGTTTCTGTTCTTAAAATCTATCAGTATGACACAAAATAGCTACATATACAAAAGACTCAGCAGAGATTTTGATAATATCCTTGAGTAAGCAGGGCTTCCCTACTCTATAGGAAAGAAGGACCATAGTAGTAATCAGAATGGTCAATAATCAGGTTTAGCACACACACACACACAATTTGCTTTTCTATGTACATTTAAATTGAGTTTACCAGGCTATTGGGAGGTGATGTCCTTTAATACAATGGGCAAAAGAAAAAAGAAAAAACCCAAATGACAAACTCACATTGCTAGTCACTCTCAGGAACTTTGGTTTGGCAAACTTGGGGCAGAACATAGTAATTTTCTTCCTCCCTCCTCTCCTCCCTTCCCCCCCTCTTCTCTCCTCTCCCCTTCCTTCCTTCTTCTTTCTTTCCTTCCTTCCTTCTCTCCTTCTGACAGAGTCTCACTGGGGCCAGAAATGCACCATGTAACCCAAGCTGCCCTAGAACTTGCATTGATCCTCCTGCCTCAGCCTCCCAAGTGTTGGGATTACAGACGTGTGCCACCACACCTGGCACCACCATGCCCTGGCTTGGAATTTGCATTTTGAAAGCGCTCCAGATAGTTATAAGGTATAGTATCCTAGACTGCACTTGAAGAAAAGCTGACTTAGTAGGTCTGTTCTTCAAATGATACATTTATTTTTACCTTAGTATAAAATAATAAGAACACAAAATGAACTCTGCACAAAATTTAAAATATTGATAACTTATCCTTGTTTTCTCAACACAATCAAAACAAATTGCCCAAAACAACATGTCTTCCTCAAGCAAGAAAAATATTAACACCAAAAATAAAAGCAAAATTTATTTTGGGCTTAGTTATGTAGACTTTTTCCATTTTTTTTTATCACTATCTGTACACTATAAGGGATCTGTTGAAATGTTGGGCTGGGGCTGGGATTTAGCTCAGTTGGTAGAGCACTGCTCTGCAGTCTCTGAGGTCCCAGGTTTGATTCCCAGGACTGCAAAAATGGGGGAAGGACGAGGCAATCCACTCCTGAGGCAATCCTGAAATAGTCAGCCATTGAAAACCCTATGAGGGTCACTATGATTTGGGCACAACTCAACAGCACCTAACCATAGTTGAAATATCATGCCAAGAAGGTATAACTTGTCCACCATCTGGTTCCAATCTACCTTTCCAGCCAGGTCTTCATTTACTCTTGAGTAGTTGTCTGGAATTATGTTCATACTACTAGGCAGATTGATCCACACAGTCACGGTGGGAGTTGACTTGATTCCATACTTCATTTATGGCCTGAATGAGTGGAAGAGAGACTATACGCTCTCTGCAGAAAATTCATTCCCAAGAGGCTGTGACAAATGGCACACAGTAAGCCATTCTTGACCCATCAGTCAGGTAAATCATTCCCTTCTCTCAGTATATAATATGTCACACTGGGTGGAGAGAGGCCAGGAGCAATTTGTACTGGGATATCCATGCAGAAGCAAACATTGGGAATGCAGATGAGCCTAAGCAAGGTATGAAAGATGGAGAGACACAAAGATGAACTGGACATGGATCTAGTTTTCCAAGAGACTACAGTCTAATGGAGGAGACTGACAGATCATTATATTACAGTAAGAATAAAGCATGGCACCAGGCTAAACATTTTACATTTATTACCTAATCTCAAAATTCCCATTTTATTGATAAAGAAACTCTCTTGGAAGAGGTCAAGTAACTTTCTCAGGATCACATGTTGTTGTTAGGTGCTGTCGAGTCATGTCCAACTCATAGTGACCCTCAAAGAGTTTTCAATGGCTGATTGTTTCGGGACTGCCTCGGGAGTGGAGTGCTACGTTCTTCTCCCATTTTTGCCATGCTGGGAATTGAACTTGGGACCTCAGAGACTGCAGAGCAGTGCTCTACCAACTGAGCTAAATCCCAGCCCTATAGATAGATTCAAATCCACTCTGTGCATCTCAAAACTTCTCTTATCACATTTTGTTCTTTCTTGACCTCCACACCTGCAGCAGATCTCTCTTTCCTACAAACTCCTGTAATAGCTACTTTTTCACACCCATTTAGTACTTATCATTTATTCTCTTGCAGTCCTATTAATTCCCACGTATGTAATCCTACTATGACATGGCATAATGTGGTATAGCTCAAACACTTCAATGGGCCTTTTCCTTGCACTTTCTAATTTAAATTATTATTTGAAAAGATAAGCCCATGACACAGGTATACTATGGGGTGGGTCCTTCTTTAGAGCTCTGATAGAGAAACCTCAGATCTATTCTAACATGTAGACAATTAAGTTAAAGAAACTCCTACTGATTAACTTTTCTAAGCAAATTAATAGCATATTTAACTTAGCCTTATTTATGAAATTAATATGCCTAGAAATAATATTTAGAAGCTTAAGGAAAAAAAATTCCAGACTCAAATATCTCTCTTTTGTTTTAAATTGATACTTAAGTGCTTCTTATGAAGACTTTCTTTTTGATTGTTTCCAAAATACAGTAATAGTAGCTTCCATTTGCTATACTGTGTAGGAGGAAGCATGGTAAGATCATGAGCTCTGGGGTCAGACCTGGGTTTAATTTAAGCTTTTATTTATTTATTTATTTATTTATTTATTTATTTATTTTTACTTCTTGGTTTCCTCATCTACAGAATTAGGGTAATAGTTGTATTTCATGAAAGTTAAATGTATGATGTTAAAAGTATGTTAAAAGTAAATGTTAAAAGTATGAAAGTTAAATGAAGATAATGTATATAAAAAGGTATAGTAATAAGTCCTTAAAAAGCTACTGGTGTATTATGACAGAATGACCAGACAGAACAGGTTCTGATTTCTAGGTTTCTTGTCAACTAGCAAGTTTTGATCATTAATTTCCTTCTTAACATGCTATTTTGGATGTCAATCCTTATTTTTAAAGCCACATCAGACTACACCTTTGGTGGTAACTTGGTGGTTTCTCCAGCCTTTATTCTAAGATTTCCACTATTTATTACATAATTCAATAGTCTTGCAGGCCTAGCATCCCTTCTGCCTAGGTCCGTTAGACAAAACTGTGAAGTTCCCAAAATTTTGAAAATAAAGATAAATTTTATTGTGAAAGTTTTTTTGAGCAGATGCTGTGGTGTGTGTAACTCCGCAAACCAAGAGGCAGGAGGATCATGAGTTTAAGGTCAGAGGCAGCCTGTGAAACTTAGAAAGATGCTGTCTCAAAAAATAAATATTAAAATAAAAAAAGGGCTAAGGGTTCAGTTCAGTGGTAGAACACTTGTCTAGAATGCACAACACCCTGGGTTCAACACTCTCAGTACTAGGAGAAGTAGTAGGAAGAGGTGAACAAGGAGGAGGAGGAGGAGGAAGAGGAAGTAAAGGAAGAAAAAGAGGAGGAGGAAAAGGGGGAGAAGAAGAAGAGTCAGAAATATTGTGTGATGTTGGGCAATTCACTTAAAATCCTTGAGCCTCAATTTCCTTAGCTGTAAGATGGGATGATAATGCCATACTTATTCCTCATCAGGTAATTCTGAAAATTATTTTAAAAAGCCAAAACAGATATATATGTAAAGTGCTTAGTGCACTTCCTTGTTGTTGTTGTTGTTAGGTGCCATCGAGTCGGTATCCGACTCATAGTGACCCTCATAGGGTTTTCAATGGCAGATTGTTTCGGGATTGCCTTGGGAGTGGATTGCCAGGTCCTTCTCCCATTTTTGCGGTGCTGGGAATTGAACTCGAGACCTCAGAGACTGCAGCGCAGCGCTCTACCAACTGAGCTAAATCCCAGCCCCAGTGCACTTCCTAGTAAATATTAAATGTGTAATAAATGTGAGCCTACAGCTATACCACTGTAGCATTGGATCCCGTCAGATCGCAGAAGCTAAGCAGGGTCGGATCTGGTTAGTAATTGGATGGGAGACCACCTGGGAACACCACGTGCTGTAGGCTTGAGAGAAGGACCTGGCAACCTAATCCCAAAAAACAATCAGCCATTGAAAACTCTATGAGAAGCACTGACAATAGTGTTTCGTCTGTTGTACATAGGGTCACTATGAGTCAGACACTGACTCACAGCACCTAACAACAAGTGAGTTCCTTTCCTTCTCTGTTTCTTTCAAGTGACTTTTTGTAACTGATTCTTTTCTTTATACTTTTCACTTTTCCAAAGGACACAGGGAACCCGGGGCACACTGTGGTCAATCCTATCAATCACATATGTAAACAATTGCATTCCCTCAGAAAAACAAGACACAGCCTATGTCCAGAATCAGAAATACAGTTCATTACCTAATGGGAAACCTGGCTAAAATCAATCAGGCCAAAATTTGTCTTTTCCTTAAAACCCTACAGAAAGGCACTATACTCTGTGCTCCTAACTCAAATGACTGTAGATGACAGAGTAAGATAATATGAGTTGAAACTGGGGTGACTAGGAGACTGTGTAGCACCTGGAGGCATTAAAGCAAAGAAAAACACTTTGTGGTTTACTAAACCAAACATATAAACTTGTCAGTTAATTAGTTAATTAATATACTTTTTTGTGGTGTTAGAGATGGAACCCAGGGCCTCCACATGCTAGGTAAGCACTTTACCACTGAGCTACTTCCCCAGCCCGTGACCCCTATTTTAATAAAATAGAAACCCACAGGGCACATTGACTTCTTCATCGGTGTAGTATGGCTGGCTGTACATGCTCCGCAGGAATCTAGTTAGGGTTTGTGAAACCTTAGCAGTTGCTTTTCTGGGCAACCTGCTTCCTTCCATGTGTGGGGAGTGGGGCTGCACTGTCTGAATCCATGCTGTTGAGGGTGGGTCAAGATGTCAGTCTGTTCATGTTTGTAGTCAGAACTGTTTTCCTTTCACACGAGTTGGATCTAGTTTATCAGAAAAGTTCAGGATTTCTTCCAGGTGACTGGCTAGACAGGTGCCTGGGCCAGAGGTTCACAGAGGAGAGCCCCAGTGAGGACCCCAAAGAGGTCCTTATAACATGGTATGTACAGACACTGCTACCTGGTCAAGCCTAGACACAAACAAAATTGAGAAAATCTACTTTTCCCATTGACTTAATCTCCCAAGCACTTGGGGGAACTGTGGGTAGCATATTTTGGCCCAGCATAGTCAGGCTAGATGCTCCCACCGTTTATAAGCACCAGATAATTGCCAGTTAGTTTTCTAACTTGATTCATGGTCTACAGGTGACTCACTGCATTCTTTATCCATAGATAAAGAAATGACAAGATGCACTGAAAGAGAAAGAAATATGGCAGGACTACACACCTCTGAGGCCTCGCTACACCCTCCCTGGCTTCTTAAGTAGTCTGGGCAAATCTCCCACCTGTCTGTCTGACTCACGCATGTCCGGTGTTGACTATGAAGTAGAAACAGGGAATGTTGTACATTCCAGAGGAAGTGTTATCAAGGTCCATTATCAGTGCTGACTTCTTGTTTACCAGTGAGGGTAAAAAACTAACATCTCCAAGGTTGTATCTACTTTAGAAAGTGCCAAGTTTCATTGGAGTAATGAGACTGTAGATTTCCTTCCCAGCTCTGCTTTCCTTTGGCTCCATCACCATCCCCCACCTTACCTCCCTGAGTGAACAATTCTCTCCCACCTAGGCTCCTGTGTGAATTGCTCTTCAGTTGATGGCATTTATTTGAAATTTGAATGGCTGCTTTACTCCCTCTTTAATACATTTCTCTTTTCTGAGTATTATAATTTATAGCTGCTGATGGGGGCATTCCTAAAATTCTGATATAGGGACCAGTACCCAACCTAGCAGTGTTTGATGATAGCTTCATTTTTTTTCATTACTTGGAGGAAATGAATTATAATATTCTTAGTGGAAGAAAAATTTAATGCTGAGGATATATGAAGTAATTTACTGATAAATTCTTTTGAGAGTTACTCTTAAAATAAATGCTTTAACAAAAGCACCAAAGCTACCTTGGGAGAAGATTTTCAATTAATATACCAAGGTCCCATGGTTATCATTTTGAGGCAAATTTAAAAATATGACAGAAGAAATGACTTTTAATACATTTGGCCCCATTTGGAGAAGTGAATAGTTCTGCTTCACTGAAAGGGGAAAAAATAAATAAATAAATAAAATAAAAAGACCTATGCCAGGCATCATCTTTTTAAATGAAAAGAATTTAGGAAATGGTAACAAGAAATTTTTTCTATTTTTTTTTTTTCATGGAAAAGCTAAAGGTGCTTATTCTAACCACAAAGACTATCTGTCTTTTGTGGATGAAGAACAGCCTTCTCTTTTCCTGTCAGAGTGATCAGTTCTTTTCTTATATGTTGTTTGGTCTGAATAAGACAGCTTGGCATTTATTTATAGCTGGGTCAGGAGATACATGTATATATACAATGCAGGGTGCTTGCCATTCAGGAGTCATGCAGAGAAAGACCCAGGCGGGCTGCACTCTCCAAAGCTCCCCATGGGTATTTGAGCAGGCCCTGTGAAGGTGCATTTCCACTGCCACCTAGAAGGGCAGCACCTCAAAGCCCAGGCTCCAGGGGACTCCGCTGTGGTAAGTCCAACAAACAGACTTTCTCTCCCCTTTGTGGATGCTCAGAGTTTTTGTGAAACAATGAGCATCATTTCAGATATCTTGAGAATGCAGCTGTGGGGCTGTTTAGTTCTATCTTCCAACATTTTTTCCTTGAAGTGTGGAGGAGGTGGTATTGTTCCAGAGCTCTATGTAAACTTTTCCTTTAACCCCACGGACTGTACTTTCCTGCTTCTCCCTGTGCCTCACACCTGCACAGAAAGCAGCTAAACTATCTGCACATCACACAAATTCCTTTCCCTAAGAGCAGATTATTCTGTATCCTGGCAGGTCTCAGATTCAACTCTGAAAAATCCACATTAAGTTTTACAGGATTTGAGGGGAAAGACTGGAGAAGTCAAATTGGAATAATGTCTTCTCTGACTTTTGCCAAAGGAATCATTCTACTTTGGGTACCACAGAGTGATTATTATTGGGATTGGATGCAGTTGGTGCTCAGTTCAATTCAACAATCCTTACTAAAGCGTCTCCTTTGGGCTAAGACACAATGGCAATGTGAGGTGGGAAAAAGAAATGTAAAGACAGCTTGGTGTTATCTTCAGGAGACACAAGCACGTGGGGGGCATTCTCGCAATAAAAAGAAACTCAACATCCCTTTCATCGCAGGCACCTTCTTAACAAAGATGGCACACAGCTACAGAGAGGAAATGGCTCCAAGAATCATCCTGGCCACGCCATCGTCCACATGGTCTGTTGCACAGCTGCGGGTTTGGAGGAACTGGCCTTGCTCCCCAGAGTGGAGCTGTCATAGAATAGAGTAGGAACACGCTGGCTTTCAGCCCAAGAGAATCTGCATGGCTAGTTGCATTAGCCAGGCATTTCCGGCAGTTTCCAACATTTCTGGGAATTCTCTCATCCAAAGGAAGGGAGCTTCATTCTCCTGAATCTTACTCATGCTTTCTTGTATTACAGTTACATTTTTAAAAAATCCTGGGTCATGTTGTTTGACAGGACAGTTTAGGAATTAGTTGGTCAAATACTGAAGCAGATATAAAGGTTATTTACAGATGGGGACTGTGGCTTAGTTGGTAGAAAGATGCTCTGCACTCTCTGAGGCCCCAGGTTCAATCCCCAGCACCACAACAATGGGAGAAGGACCTGGTGGCCCACTCCTGAAGCAATTCCCAAATAATCAGCCATGGAAAACACTATGAATAGCAGAGAAGCACTGACACAGTTCAGGGCATGGCACAGCATCGGGAAGTGTTTCATTCTGTTGTTCATAGGGTCTTTATGATTTAGACCCAACTTGACAGCATCTAACAACAACAACAATTTAGAGATACTTAGGAAATATTCCAAGCACATTTTGGCTCACTCATAATTAATCTTCCTATGACATACACATACGTACCCATCTCAATATTTTAAAACTGAATCAATATTAAAAACAACTAATTACAGTCCATTGATATACAATACATGATGCACATGCACACTTTTCATTACTACCAGATATCTAAAATCACTTGTTTATTTATTGGTTATCTATCAAGAGTTTATTAAGAGCCTGAGAATATAGTGGGCATCAAGCCCTAGTAAGTCTTTTAGGGCTGAGTCAATATAATTATGGATAACACTACAGAATTGATATCCTATTTTTGTGTTTTATAGTCTTTCACAGATGAGCTCGAAATGAACACAGCCTGGGAGATGTTGTCTTTTAAACCTCCTCTCTGCATTGATGTGCTGTACAGATCCGAAGAATGATGTTATGTGGCCCTTTTTAGTTAAGTCTGTGCAAACTTTCAATGCCAAATATTCCCTTCAAAGCCAGCTTCCATTTTCTCCACCAAATATATCACATTTGGTGCTGTTGCTTTTGCCCACCTCATATAGACTTTATGAACACGGAGAAATTGCCTTTGTGCTGTTCAAACTATAACCACAAGTCATATGAACCATTTTTGAGATGGACCCTCAAAAACAGTGGCCCCTGTGAAAAGCTGGGAAAATCTCCCACATTCTGAGGGGACTTGTGTGAGCTCTGTTGAAGGGCTGGGAAACAGGACATGGGCAGGAAGAATGAGGGGAAACATCTCTGGGTGAGTGACAGCCCTGACTAGCATTTTATTTCAGAGGCAGAGAGAAGGGAAATTCAGATCATAGCCTTCCTTTCAAAATGCAAAATCTGAGCTCCCACTTTCCCTTCTTACCCCTGCCTATGCATACTTTAAGACTATCTCTGCAGCTGAAGCTGATCTCTCATGACCTTTTTCTCATGTTTCGTATGTAAGTACATAGACAGCTGCCTTCTTGGCTACTGAGGCCATGCCCTGGCCATGCTTCCTCAGATGCCTGCACCACTATGCCCATTGGCACCCTAAGTCCCACCATTAAAGATTAATTTTCTTGGATATTGGAGCTTGCTGATCTTTAAGGTTCTTTTGGGCCATCTGTTAGCAAAAACAACTGGAACATTCATCTTCTATTATTGATGCATTCGTATCTTATTTCTCTTCCTAATTCATCTCTTGCATTAACCCTGTGTATTGGGTGGCATAATGTCTATCTTTACAGATGAGAAAACCAAGGTTCAGGGAAATTCAGTAATTTGTCTAAGGTCATACATTAAGAGAAGTAATCAAGAATTCAAATCAAGGTGTGCTTGTCTTCAAATGCCCATGTTTATGTTGACATAGCAAACTACCATCCTGTTACCTTGAAAGACTAGACTCATAGTTTATTCACTGGCAGTCTTTGGGATAATTTTTCCTACAGGTAGAATTTGTTTGACATGCATACATATTTTTAAAATTTGCATTTGAATACATTGAATGCAGAGACTATCTGACCCCTGAAGTCATCTGAGGCTAGGTAGCTGGGTTTTTTGTTTGTTTGTTTGTTTTTGTGTTTTGTAAGTGAAAGAAGACCAAAGCCTTTCGAATGGAAGACAGTGAATGCAGAGGCATCATGACCTCAAGAGCAGCAGAGGCCCAGGTTCCAAGGTGAGAGATGAAAAATGGCCAAACACACACAATGTGCAGTGATGCCCAGGACCAGCTCTATCATCCTGATCTCTCGACTGCTAGATTAAGGCTTACTCTCTATATGAGCGAATGATTCCTTAGTTCTCTCATCAGTAGGGTGTGTACTTTTTTTCTTTTGCAATAGTTACGACAAGTTTGCTTTCAATCATTCAAATACTTCTGCCCAGACTGCTTGGTAGTAGAAAGGCTGCTTGGGGGTTAGGGAAGTGTGTTTGTGCCCCCAAAAGAGCATTTTTTTCATTCCTAGAAAAGAGTAGAGAAAATCATCACTGGGACTCCAAATTATATAACTCCACCTAACTGCATTCTTAGCCTCAGTGACTAGGAAGAAGGTCTGAGTTCAGTGCTTTGAGATCTTCAGCCCCACATAGTAGCATGCTGGTAAATTAGGGGGAAACGTATTCAAAATACACTATAGCCACATAAGTGTGGTATAGATTTTACTGATGTAAAGGATAGGTAACATACTCTACAGATTAAATAAAATATTTAATGCTCTTTACTGGAAACTTTTATTTTGCCAATTGATTCTTACGGAATGCTTTTTTTGTTATATTTGTAGAGTTGTGTATCTGAGGCCCATCTCTAGATGCAGTTGACAAATCAGTGTGGTTCCAACATGGCTGCTGGGTGACATTTTTGTTTACACTAATGAATAAGGCAAGTGAAACAATGAAGACATTTATTGGAACTTCACTTGTTTGGGAAGGATGGGAGTGACTTCTTTGATGGATTGTGTAATACTTTTTAAATACGGAAAGAATATTTAATCATTTCTCCCTCAACGTAACAGCTAAACACATAACACATTTTTAAGTTTTTTGGGCTTTGTTTTTTCATTTGTTTTTTGATATGGAGTCTTGCTGTATAGCCCAGGCAAGCCTCAAACTCCTGGGCTCAAAGAACCCTCCCAACCCCCATCTCCCACTTCAGTCTTCCCAAGTAACTGGGACTATAGGTGTGTAACACCATGCCTGGCTTAACACACTCATTTAACTTATATTATTCAAGTCTGCAGCCATGGCACTATTGGGTCCAATCTTGTCAGATCTTAGAAGCTAAGCAGGGTTGGGCCTGGTTAGTAACTGGATGGGAGACCACCTGGGAACACTAGGTGCTGTAGGCTTGGGAGAAGGACCTGGCAACCCACTCCCAAAAGACAATCTCTATTGAAAACTCTATGAATAGCAGAGAAGCATTAACAATAGTGTTTCCCCGTTGTACGTAGAGTTGCTATGAGTTGGGTACTGACTTCACGGCACCTAACAACAACACTAGACAATCAACATAAGTCAAATCCTGATTTGTAGTATTCGTTGACTCCTACAAATACTCCAACTGTGAGCTACCAATGTGACACATTGAACAGAACTGGGAAAAGTTGCACAGTCACACCTACAATATTATTGCCATGCAGATAAAGCAGATGTGAAAAGCCTCAAGAACACAACTAATGGTAAAATATAATAATGTAATTAGGAAGTGATGAGTTTTAAACATTCATTATCCTTGTTTTAAATGTAATATTAAGTATACAAAATTTAATTGTTAAATAATGGCTATATTTAGCAGCCAGCTTGCAAAATGCTCCCAAATTTAACAATCAGCTCTAATAAGCCGCACCAGCAAACCAATGCCCTATTTACTGGATTTTGTAGTTTTACAACTTTTGTTTCCTGGACTTTTGCTTAAGTCAGCCTGCCATTAATCCCTTATCAATGCTTTTGGCAATAGCTTTAAAATATGGCTGATAGAACTTTTGTTTTCTCATAGGCAGACAGTACTTACATCTTAACCTTCAATGAGCTCATGAAGTACACTGATAGTGTAAGATATTACAAATATATGGAAGGCAGGATGGCAAATGGGGTTTACTAAATAGGATCTTGGATGCATTGATGCACTCAAACATTCAAGAAAAAGTTATTGGCTTTCCCTTTTCACATTTATTGGAAGCTTAATGTCTAATCATTTTTGGGGTAAAAAGTGAAATAATAATTCATGGTCTGCTTTATTTAACTTGCCTCCAATTTAAATCCTTACTCTTGTTTCTTCTTTTATATCATCTTTCTCTATTTCTAGTTGCCATTTTGCTATATTTTATGTATCTTTGTAAACCACTTTTGTGAAATGAGGTGATGTATGATTTTATAATTCCAGAAGTTCTTTTAAATCAAGTTTTAAAATTATAAATTGATTACAAAACAAGCTTCTTGTGTAAGATTCAATGGTGAGAAGTTACAGTTCTTTTTTTTTTTTTTTTTTTTGAGAAGTTACAGTTCTATTGGACTTAACACAGCCACAATCATTTGTTAAAAATTGTCAAATTACACATTTCAGATTTGTGGGATTTTTAAATTTTTGTTTGTATTTATTTATTTATTTGAGACAGGATCTCATTGTGTGGCTCAGGTTCAAACTCACAATCCTCCTGCCTCAGCCTCCCAAGTGCTGGGATTATAAGCGTGAGCTGGTATGCCTGACAATATTTGTGAATTTTATTCTATGAAAACTATATTTCAATAAAGTTAATTTTAAGGAGAAGTTACTGTCCCCTTTCCTCCCTACCATATCCTATCTTTCTCTTCCCTCCTTTCCTCTTCTCGGGGGGTAACCAATATTACAATTTGATTCCAGTTCTTCAGATCTTTTTTTATACCTTTACAGACACAAAACAAAACCTATTTACCTTCACTATAAATCTTGGTGAAGAAGCGTGAACCACCCTGTTCAGAGGTCCCAAACTCCACTTCTCTCAAAGACTAGTCTCATTTCGTTTTTTATGGCTAGTTAATTCCCTGCTACTGAAAATCACTCTTGCTGGCATGGGCTGCTTGATGTTCAGGAGCCACTGCTGTCCCTGAACACATCAGAGATTAGCACCTTACCTGTGATTTTTTCTCAGAAGCTGTAAGCTCTGTGAAACAAATTTGAACAGTCTCATTCATGTTTTAGGACAGGGCTTTCTCAATCTCACCACTATTTGCACTTGGGGCTGTGAATATTTTTGTTGTGGGGACTGCCCCATTCATTGTAGAGTATTTATCTCCCTGGCCTCCACCTCACTACATGCCTGTAGCATCCTCCACTCCACACTCCTTTTCACTGTAATAACTAAGAATATGTCCAGATATTGCCAAATGTCCCCTATGGGACAAAGCTTCCTCTGGTTGAGAACCACTGTTTTAGGAGAAAGCCATCAAATCTATTCATATTTTAGGAGAGAGCGCTACTTATGGGAAACAGGAGGAAAAACAACCAGAAAAGGAGAACAAAATCAAACTTCCAAGTAAGGAATAGCATCTACTCTTCTATTCTTTCTCTGAATTTGTGAGATCCCTAGTAGGAAATAGATTAGTTAAGAAAACAGCTCTTGTCCCACAGATCTTTTACAAGAAACCAAAATGCCTTCTAAATCATTACAAGCAAACCATGGCTAAGAAGGAAAGCCAACAGGGTCCTGGCCTCATCCTCCCCATACCTCCCCATGCATGAGGAGCTACCTGGGCTCTCTACATTTCAATTTTACAGCTGAGGTGGGAGGAGAAATCTGTTTCTTTCTGGATATGGCCTTCATTAGTATTAGACAAAGGATAAGATCCTTTGAGCACCTGGGAAAGAGATGTCATTGTATAAAAACTAAGAATCATACATTTGAGAACTGACAGGATTTTGAAAATGATCAAGCCCATTCCCTCTTCACAGAGGCTCAGAGTTACAACGAAATTGAGTGATCACCTCAAATCACTCAATGCTAGTGAGTTGCAAGGTTCAAACTAGATTCTAAGTCTGTGATGCAGTACAGGATTTATCTATTGGTCTTGATTTTGTGGATTGAGTTTAAATGGCCAGGGAGAAACAATGTCAACTCCTCCCTTTCCCACCCCTCTGTCCCATGATTTATGGAATGCCCTTGGTCAGCAGTTTCCAGCCCAGATTATACAACAGAATTACCTGGGGAATTAAAAAAAAATAAAAATGCCTGGTCCCCAGTCACAGAAATCTTTTTATTTACTTCGTTTGGAGTGGGGCTCAGGTATCAGTATTTCCTTTCAAAAGCTTCTATTAGTTACTTTTGCATAGCTGTGATCAAAATACCTGACAGAAACAACCTTAGGGAAGAAGGATTTATTTTGGCTCATAGTTTCAGAGATTTCAGTCTATCATCCTTGGTTCCACTGGTTCTGAGATCATGGTAGGCAGAACATGGTGGCAGGAGTGTGTGGGGGAAGAGGCTGTTTACTTCATGGTGAAAGAAATGAGAGAGAAAAGAGGGGAACAGGGGCCAGGTATAACCTTCAAAGGCATATCTCCTCTGACCTACTTCCTTCAGCAAAGCCCCATCTTCTAAAGTTTCCATAAACTCTCAAAATAGCATCACCATCTGGGGACCAAGTATTCAACACAGGAACCTGTGAGAGACATTTCATGTTCAAACCATAACAAAACTACTCAAGTGCTGAGAAGTATGGCTTTTAATCCAAGCGACAATGTGCTTATTTAATACTCAAGATTTAATTAATAAAATAATTTTTTTTGGTGCTACAGATTGAATCCAGAGGCTTCCACAGGCAAAGCATGCATCCTACCAGTATACCACAGCCCTAGCCTCCCACTACCCATATTTTAATCTCTTCTCTTTTTAGTAACTGACATACCTCTTGAGTACAATTTAATCAAGATATCTAAGTCATCTCTGAAGAATATATGATTATTTAAAAACTCCAGGGAGGCACAGTCACACCACTGGCTCTTCATGCAGGGCTTTAAAGCAGTACTTGGCATCTCAATCCATATTTGTTAGATATTTAATCAGCATATGATCTTTAGCAGTACATTTCAGCATTTTGAAAACTCTCACATTCCTCTTGGACTCTCCTAATGCAAGTCCCTCTAAGACGCACTCACAGCTGAGCTTCCAGTTAAGAGCATCGAAGAGCTGTCAGTCAGCACTTATGCCATATCCTTTTGCGTAATCAGTACTGGTTACTGAATCCTTGACTTTAATCAGCTTTGGTTGTTCTCCAAAAACCCTTCTCAAATTCTCCCTGACAAATTTCAGAGATGGGACCAGACACACTTGTTATCCAAACAGACATCTGGGTTTCCTTACTCCTTACACTATTCCTACTTGTAAAACTTAGTCTTATGTTTGTTTCAGGTCACAAGACTTCCGAGCTGGGAAGGACGGCAGACTTGTCTTATGTTTGTTTCAGGCCACAAGACTTCCAAGCTGGGAAGGAAGGCAGACTTTTCTATTCAAGGCAGAGTGTCTATGTGGCTAATGAGAAGTAGCACAATAAGAACTCACTGTGGATACATTTATTTTAACATGCAAATGTTATGAACAGAGAGAAAGGAACTATATGGAAGCCATGATAAATATATTTCAATCTGGAACCATTTCCCCTTAAAAAGACAGCATTTCAGAGAAAAGTTAGCACTTCATAAGCATTTATAGTTCAATAATCTAGGGCCGTGATGATGCATGGTTTTCCTTCACAGAACTATTTCTCTAAGATGTGACTATTTTTTTCTTTAGTACTAAGGGTTTGAACCTAGGGCCTTGCCCATGCTAGGCAAGTACTCTACTGTTGAGCTGAATTTCCAACCACTTTTTAAACTTTTTATTTGGAGACAGGGTTTTGCTAAATTGTACAGGCTATTTCTGGGCTTGAACTTGCAATTCTCCTGCCTCAGCCTCCCGAGTTGTTGGGATTACAGGTATGTGCTATGGCACTCGGGTAAGTGCCAGTTATTTTATTCAGTATGATGTTACCCTGAACTGTTTTAGGTGCATTTATCATTCAAGAACAAAATTTAATTCAGCAATTTAATGCAGGGACTCACTTCTCCTCCTGCTATCAATACTAACATAGGAACTGATGTCTGGAGAACTCCAGACAGAGCCAGTGTTTCTCACAGTGCACTCTGGGGATTACCTGCATCAGAATCAAGCAGTGGGTCTCAAGCTCCATCCCAGTCTTGCTGAATCAGAATTTCTTGTGGTGAACCCCAGGAATATGGTGTACATTTTAAATGTGGGCTCTGTGCAATTCTTGAGTTCATTAAATATGAGAACCTCTAACAGATTATTCAAGTTAAATTTGCATTATCTTCACACTTGTTATTATTATTGGTCTTTATAATATAACTACTAATAGCTGACCCATGGTGAGTTATTATCACTTGCTAAGGTGTGGACAAAAAAGCAATGAACAGTTATAAACATATATAAAATGTAATATATTCAGTGTCTATTATTTAGCTTCTAATTTTTTTTGTATTGCTTTGCTCTGTTGCTTTTCTTTGGGAGGGGGTGAGGGATCTCTGTAACTGAGTCACAGCTTTAAATTTAGTCTTATGTCATAAAGAGATAGGAGGAAATGGCTGGTCTAACCTTTTATACCAATAGACAGAGAGTATTATGGGAAATACAGGGGCCCATCTGTAGCAACAGAACTATCTAGGGACTATAACTGAGAAAGTTTAGAAATATTCTTAAAGATTGCTGGACTAACATGACATTTTGAACGATGAAAACAAGGAGAAATAATAAGTAGTTATTATGATCAAGATAATATTAGTGGGATGGTTCTGCAGGACCATGGTAGCAAATTTACTTTTGTTTCTCTTGCATATCATTATTTCTAAGGACGGTCAAATCCTAGTATTGTGTCAGGTAGTGGGAATGTTCTTTCTCTTAAGGGGGTGGAGAAGGATTCACATTTAAAATGTCACTTCAAATTTAGTGTCTGTGTTTTCCTATATGCTTTATTAACTTTCACCCAAGCAATAGGATACTCATCAACACTTAAGGCATTTAGTACATGTGATTTCCACAGAGAAACAGTAACCCAAAACTCAATGATCCTCCTTACAGCTCAACTGACATGTTTCCTAATTCCCTTAACACCAAAGGTATTGGTGTTGGCATGGCTGCAGAATCCCGGAGGTCATGCTGTGATGTCCAAGTTCAGCCTCTGTAACAAGAATTACCCCAGGGTTTTTTTGTTTGGTATTATTATTATTATTATTATTATTATTATTATTATTACCAATCTTTTGGCTAATCAAACCCAGCTAAGTAAAAATCTGAGGCTGTTAGACATGGAAGCTATGTAAATGTTATTAAGGTGATTTTTTTTAAGGAGGCTTTGAGTAAGAGTATATAAAGATTTTTTAAAAATAAGATGGAAAAGAGTAAAGAACAGAGATTCCAAATTTGGATGCCTGCTGGATTTGGATCCATTGCTGCCAATGGAAACTCATGAGGAAGCCAGAACCACTAGTGTCTTACAAGCTTAGACACTGGCTGCCCACCAGAGTGCCTGTCAACTGGACACATCTGAGTATCACTCAGTTTCCAAAACGTGAATCTAGGTCAGTGAAATCCAGCAACATACTTTTGCCAATCAACTCTCAATGGTTTGTTCCTTTGTAGGAGATGGGGAAAACTGAGTTCATGATGACAGTGAAAGTTTGATCTCTTTTCTAAAAATCTCACCAAGGATACTCCCTTCTGACAGATGTGTCTGAGGTCATTTTATTCATCATTCCCTCCCAGGACTCACTACAGTGCCTAGCACAGAACAAGAGATCTGGAATTATCTATCAGTGTCCGAGCTGATCTTGTTTTCTATACCCCCACCTCTTGAGACAGAATATAGCACAGGCTGGTCTTGAACTTATGGTCCCCCTGCCTCAGCCTCCTGAGTGCTGTGATTCAGGCATAAGCCACAACACCAAGCCTGCTTTTCTCCTTGTAAAGTCATCAGTCATGCTTCTCCCTTACTTCTCCACCTGCCCCCACCTTCTCACTGCCCTTTCCATTCTCACTGCTATTCTCTTACTCAAGATCCTCCTTTATTTATTCCTGGACAGAGCAATGGTATCTAACTAGTTCTATTACTCCTAATTTTTATTTCTATTAAATCATTACATTACAGTGTCTTTCTGAAAAACTGTCTTTAGCTTTTACTCTTCTGCTAGAAAACTTTTGTGGTTTTTCACAGACTGCAGATAAGAAAACTCCAATTCCTTTGAGTAACCTCTAAGTTGAACTAGTCCCAACTTCTATCTTAGACTTTATTTTTCTTTCCTTGCCCACAGCCCCATTATAGTCACTGTCTCTTTATTGTGAATAAATATTCTTCCATGTTGTCCCGTATATAATGGTCACTTCTCCTTTGGAGCAGCCTGTGGCTTATGCTCATTCCAAAATGCTCAGATTTTGACTCCAACCACTTGAGATAACTCTGTCCTCAGAACTCCGATTACCTTTACAAGAATCCTGAGCCATTCGGTAGGCACTTAGCTTGTATTAAAATGATGCTATTTATCTTTTAATACTCTCTCTTTTCTCCAGTTAAGGTTGGAGCAGACCTGAGGACAGAAATTGTTTCTTATGTATCTCAGTATCCCTATACTTGAGAGACTATCTTTTATATGTTGTTGTTAGGTGCCACTGAGTAGGTATCTGACTCATAGCAACCCTATGTACAACAGGTAAAACTATTCTTACTGTTTCTCTGCTATTAATAGGGGTTTCAATGGCAGATTTTTGGGGGGGAGTGGGTTCCCGGGTCCTTCTCCCAAGCCCACAGCACCTGGTATTCCCAGGCGGTCTCCCATTCAAGTACTAACCAGGCCTGACCCTGCTTAGCTTCCAAGATCTGACAAGATCAGACGCAAAAGGGCTATGGCTGCAGGCATCTTTTACATAGGTGCTGCTTAATAAATATTATTGCTGTATGGTGATCAGGAAGCCTAGACCTCATGTTGTACTCTGATCTTGATTCAGCTGCTTTTTAAATAGTATTTTTGCAGAAGAGATAGTAATAAGAGATTTGGAAAACATTTGCTTTTTTAACCCCATAAGATTTTCATGTATTGAACAAGAAACGAATCTTATTTGTTAGATATCTAACTTAATAGTTACATATGTAATTGAAACTTACTCAAAGAAAAAGGAATAGGTTGGAGTTTTTTGTGGTTTTCTATCATCAACCAGCATAAAGTTAAGCACAAGTATGCCATCACTTACAGCCGCTGACAGGACAATATCACAGTAGTTGAGAGCTTATAGTGAACCTACTTTGGCATAATCCTTATTGTGCTTTATAATTACATGAATGTTACTTTTTCTGAAGTAGTTGCACAGTCCCATGTTTAAGACATGGTCCTTCACCTTGATTGGTCACCACAAAATTTCCAGTGAGAAAGAATGATGCTGACATTTCCTATGGAGGCTGATTCAAATTTGTGCCCCCCCCCCCCAAGAACAGACTGAGTACAGGACATAGGGTCACACAGGGAGAGCTGGAGGCAGAGCCAGAATGACAATCCATGGATTCTAAATTCTCTGCTTTGCTCTCATAGCCATTTTGGCCCTGTGGACAACTATGCTTCTTTAGTAGAATCAACATATGATCTTTTAAAAAGTAAATTCTTTACTATCAGAATGATGTAGAGTTTAACTTTTTCTATCTGGCACAAATCTTCACCCATCAAGCTCAGGTCCTGCTATTAGGTTTTTCTATGTGTGTATGCTAGGAGAGCAATATGGAAACATGAGTCACAAGCAAGCTTCCTATTCTCAGAAAATAACAAGTATTAGTGGTTTTTGGTAACTTGGAGCATTTTAATAAGGAATTTAGGCATGTCAAATGCATTGAGTGATGGAATTCAAATTATTACCCAATTAGGTATTATGTCTTGAGTTTATATAATGTTGAATTCTAGGCAACAAAAAAGGCCAGGAGTTTCTAGCTTCCTATGGCTTTCATTGGGATACGTCCTCTACTTTTACTGCTATTAATTGGAATATATGGAATATGGAAATCATATTGGAATATGATTTTTGCAGCTGTATTACTAAGGGTTAGCTTCTTTAGGCATGCGTTACTTGGTACTCTAGGGTACACGCTTTTGGAAGCTGCAGGTGTCCTTGAAGGCAGTGGCTTTCAACTCAGCATGTGTATTAAGTCACCTGTGGAGCCAGGGCTCTACCCTAGTCCCCGAATGCCAGAATTTTCTGAGATAAGTAAAAGACAAGATGTTTTCAGAAAGCTTTTTGGGTGATTTTAAGTCACTCCTCTCACTATGAACAACAAACATGAGGTTACTGACAGACTTTCCTTTTTGTAAGCAAGGGTGTTCGATTGCAAGGTTCCTTGTAAGGCCATTTGCTTGACCACCCAACAGATGCTTGATTTCCCCTACAATATCCCACAGAGTCAGGTGAATACTTTTTGATATTGCATTCTACAATGGCCATGATAAACAGCATTTTAAATATAATTTCTTCCTTTTTTCCTCTGACATTTTCTTGAAAGCCCAAAAGAAAAAAAGTACACATTATTATTCCCTTTCTCCTACTTGGCCAATTTTGCATATTCCTGCCTTGGGACTAGTGCTAAAATTCAGCATGGCTGGTTTGGTGTCACAGCTTCAAATTATTTATTGCCTTATCATGCCAAAGCATTTTATTTTGGCCACCCCAGCCTTGTTGGCATACAGCTCTGGGAATACTGTCAGATAACACAGCTCCTGCCAGGAAAAGAAACATAAACGGTTGGTGTAAACTCAGAGGCTATTTGGTTTTGTGTTTTAATTTCTTAATACAGGCATGGTAG
>VMDO01013780.1:12662-56993 GCA_007922755.1 Pedetes capensis | reverse complement strand
ACTGTGTCCCGCAGGCATGGTGAGAGTGTGCTGGCAAGGTTGCACTCCGTGTTGGGTCCGGGGCTGTGGGTGCGTGTGCGCGAAATCTCCTCCAGGTCTCTGGGATTCTGTCCGCTCCCTGTGTTATGGCTAAATGGCGGCGGTCCCGCTGCTGGCCACTGTGTAGCTCCTCTGAAGCCCAATCCCTAATTTCAGTGTATGCCTAGTTTCTTTCTTTATCTCCCAAACTAAATTATCTGTTTCTATTTATTCAATTTGTGTTTTAAACCCCTAATCGAGGCTTCTTATTGCTCCGGGACAGAAGGTGTGTGTTGTCTGTCCGCCATCTTGACTCCTCCCCTCTTCAACAATTTTTGATGTACTGAAATGGCCGTCTCATAGTTCAACTATAAATTTACCTTTTCCCTCCTGCCTATCCTCCAATAGCGGATCTCTCACCAGCGTCTTCCATTGGCCAAACCCAGACAGAAGCCACCTTTGCAGAGGTCAAGTGAGTGCATCTCTTGGCATTGTCTCCCTTTTATTCAGCTTTTGTTCATCTTTTCCTTCAACCACACCATTTCTTCCTCCGCTCTCTAGATATACAGCTTTTTCACGTCTTTCCTGTTGTCTGGCCCACTAGGTCTCTTCTCCTCAAAGGAGTCCCGCCTGTTTTACGAGCCAAGCAGTATTACAACATGACCACAGCTAAACTGGGCCCTCGTTCCGAGATGACGCACGCCGCGCTAAGTACCTGAAAGAGCTGTGTTTAAATTTTCACAGACTGTTGTCATTAAGTGCCGTCAAGTCAGTGTCTGACTCATAGCGACCTTATGTACAACAGACAAAACACTATTATGCCTCTCTGCTATTCACAGGGTTTTCAATGGCTGATTGATTTTTGGGGAGTGGGCTGAGATAAGCATATTAAGCATATTAAGTAGCACAAAACAAATAACAGGCATATACAAAAATACACATGGGATGCGGAATCCAGAGCTTAAAAAAATAAAATTTGAGAGCAAAGGGGGAATTATTAGGGGTGAGCGGCTGGAGGGGAGACAGAAGGGATCCTAGAGGGGCGATGGAGATGAAGGTCCTTAGCTGGGCACTGTGGCCCACACCTGTGATCTCAGGGACCCTCAAGGCTGAGGCAGGAGGATTGTGAGTAGTTCAACGCCAGCAGCCGCCTATGCAACTTAGCGGGACCCTCCCTCAAAGTAAAAACTAAAAATGAGGCTGTGGGTGCAACTCTGTGGTAGAGCACTTGCTTATCATATACCAGGCCTGAGTGCAACCCATCGGTACTGAAAAAAAACTACATGATATGCATCCAGGAGGATGTCATGGTGACAGCCATTATTTTGTGCTACATATATATACATACATATATATATATATATATATATATACACATATATAGTTGTTGTTGTTGTTAGGTGCCGTCAAGTCGGTATCCGACTCATTGTGACCCTCATAGGGTTTTCAATGGCTGACCATTTCTGGATTGCCTTGGGAGTGGATTGCCAGGCCCTTCTCCCATTTTTGCAGTGCTGGGAATTGAACTCGGGACCTCAGAGACTGCAGCGCAATGGTCTACCAACTGAGCTAAATCCCAGATATATAGATATAGATATAGATATAGATATAGATATATAGATATATAGATATCTATGTATATATATACACATATATACATACACACACATACATACACACACACAGAGAGAAGAATTATAGTAAAATGTTAATATTGGAGAGATTAACATATGGATCACTTTATAACCTTTACATTTTTCTATCTTTTCCATATTTCTCACACTATGAATATTACTTCTTAATGAGAAAAAACAACTTATGGAAGTATATACAAGATATGGAGAAGGACCCGGCAACTTACTCCTAAAAATCAATCTGTCATTGAAAACCCTATGAACAGAGAAGCACTGACAATAGTGTTTCACGTGTTGTATGTAGGGTCGCTGTGAGTTGGATACTGACTCAACGGCACCTACCACCAACAACATACAAGATATAGAACTAGACCAAGGGACAGAGTAGTTAATTTGGCTATACCCAGAAAAACTAACCACTGGACAGCTTCTACTCCATGTCCATGACTTTGGCAGCCACAAGGGGGAAGAGGAAGCTCAGAACAAGAGAACCCCATGTGCAAAGGACGGAAGCCCAACCAGTTCCGACCACTCCCTCCCCCTTCCACAATGTTTCCTAAGCCATCAGAAAGATATGCACCCCACATATACACTTAGTCACCACCAATATCCATAACTGATGCTAACTGTCCCTAAAGAGATGATAAATATAATTACATTCTAGCTTGTACACTGGCCAGGTCCCCAAAACATTAGATGTGAATTTTTTTAATCACAAATCCAATTTTAAGCACACTTGTTTAAATGAGTATCTATTTACTCACTCTGGGAAACAGCTTTTGTTAAGACAGAGTTGCTACCTTACTTTCCTAAGTCCAAATTCTGACATATGTGCTTAACATATTAGCTCCAGTCCATCGTCAAGAATGCAGAAAAATTTAAGACGATGTCACAACAGCAAAAAAAAAATACCCGAACGTTCAAAATGCTTCGATTGTTACATCATCCCTCAATGTAGATTATCTTGTCTGACCCTCGGGATGAGCTCTCAAGAAAGGCAGAACAGCTATTACTCCCATCTTCCCAAAGACAAAAATTGAGGCCAAGGTTAAATGAGTGCCTGCAATGTCAAGAGGGCAGGAAAAGGTCCTGGATAGAAGAGACTAGAAGCCAAGTCATCCTGCGCTGGTCCAGGTCATACCAATTCCACGTGTGGTCACCTGGGTCACTGAATGAATGAAAGAAGAAAAAATAAAGACATCAGGAGTCCTAGCCCCACAGGGCCTGAAGAAAGAATATCGAAACTTCCCAATGTAGAAATGTAAGGAACTTTTTCTTACAAGCTACTTTCATACAAATTATTGCCCTACTTTACACTCTCTCCACATTTCACATCCTAGGGATTCTCTGTTCTCCTTCAAGCCTCCACATGGCCAGACATCCCCAGACTTGTAAAGTTTCTTGTAAAGTTTCTCTCTCTAGATTCCTTGTCCTCCAGAAAATCTAAGATTCCACACACACACACACTTCTTCCCACTATTAGCCAACTGGGTTTAGTCAAAATTGTGCAATCAAAACCCTAATCAATTAGGTGCGACCCAGTCATAGGGATTGCATTAAGAAATAAAAGAGCAGACTGACCCCTGCCTGGGGGCTTGCTTGCTAGTTAGACCCACAGCTGGCATCCTCTCTGCAGACAGAATTCCCCTTGCCAAGATAAAACTTAAGATCTTCAATTCTACTGTGTCTTTATTACCAACTTATCAACATCAAGCATATCCTCAACACCAAGATTTTCTGTGCAAGGAATGTTAGTGGGATGAAGGTATGAAATGGATGGGGACCCCAGAAAAACAGGCTGGTTAGCATCCTAAGCAATGCAGAGACAACTGCTGCTCCCACCAAGCAGGGACACAGACGCAAGACAGCATGTAAATGACAAGTACCTCACAGTGTTTTGTGGGACACGGTCCACACCTGTTAAAAGGAAAAATCCTTAGACCAATTACTTTTAGTAGCATTTATCTGAGCAAGGGCTGGGGGTTAGGTCAGTAGGTAGAGCACTGCTCCACACTCTCTGAGGACCCAAATTCAATCTTCAGCCCTGCAAAAATGGGAGGACGTGGCAATCTACTCCCAGAGCAATCAACCATGGAAAACTCTATGAGGGTCACTAGCCGTACCACTGTGGCATCAGATCTCAGAAGCTAAGCAGGGTCGGCCCTGGTTAGTCCTTGGATGGGAGACCGCCTGGGAACACCAGGTGCTGTAGGCTTGGGAAACGGAGCCAGCAACCCACCCCAAAAAATCAATCAGCCATTGAAAACCCGATAAACAGCAGAGAAGCACTGACAATAGTGTTTCACCTGTTGTACATAGGGTCACTATGAGTCAGACACTGACTCAATGGCACCTAACAACAACAACCCCCCCCTGTAATCCCGTACCATTGTAAGATATGTTCATTCCACAGGCAGGCATCCACAGACAAAGTGCCTGGATAGAGTTCTGCACTCCAAGGCCCAGGAATACCGCCCTACCTCCTGAAAAGGTTCTGTTATACCAGATACACAAACTACCTAATCACACCAAGCAGTGAAAATCCACACCACACCATGCAAAGTGAGCATAAAACATCCTCAGGTGGCACAGCCCAGCTCCACGCACCTGAGGACTCACAGATGGGTAAAACCACCCAGTGGGATGGAAAGGGTGTTTATAGAGAGGCTGGCCTATGGCCGTGCATGGTGGCCCACGCCCATAATCTCAGGCCAGAGGAGACCGAGGGTGGAAGACTGTGGGTTCAAGGCCAGCCTGGGCTACACTGCAAGACCTTGTCCAAAGATCAATAAATAAATGAATAACAATAAGAAGCTGAATGTTGAAGCAGACAAGAGAACTGGATGGATGAGGATGAGGGGAGGTTGGGTCAAAGAGATGGGATGAAAACGTATAAAGGGGAAAGGAAGCAGATTTGCCAGCTCTAGCAATAGCACCTGCAGCCCCACTCAGGTAGAGGCTAGAACTAAGCTCTGGCAGAAGACAAGAAGACAGATAACTGTTGGGTCCTGCCCCAGCACGTGGCCCCTGATGGTTTCAGAGGCCATTGTCTCTCAGGCTGGCTGTTGTCAAAGTTGACTGACCCTGGAGCTAAGAGGCTCTAACACCAGGAGCTGGGGCCCTGGACTCTTGTCTTTTATTTTTTTTTATTGTTTTTTTTTTTGGTACTGGGGGTTAAACCCAGGGCCTCGCGCCAGCATGCTCTGCAAGTGCTGGACCACTGAGCTGTACCCCCAGCCCATTTTTTTTACTTTTTTTCTGAGACAAGGTCTCACTAAGTTATGCAGACTGCCTCTGGTCTTGAACTTGCGATCCTCCTGCCTCAGCCTCCCGAGCCACTGGGATTACAGGCATGCGCCACCGCGCCCGGCTGACTCTGTCCTTCTTGCCATGCCTTCATGCCCAAGGACAGCTCCCAGCCTTGGACGGCTAAGACGTCCACACACATGAATGCTGGCCCTTCCTGCTAACAGGGATCCGATGGCTTCCCTGGCACAGCCCTGGATGAGAAGCCTGATTCACGAAAACCTGAGGGGTACGTGCAACAGACCGGTGGACCAGCAAAGCCACAAAGCCCACCCTGCGGGTCCCACCCAGCGCTTGATTTACACAGCAGAGCTAAGTCATCCAAGTCACACCCATGGCAGAACAGCTGAGAGCCGGGCAGGGGATGTAGAGCACTACCCGGGAGAGCATCCGGGCACTCTCCACAGGAACCGGAAGACGCCAGCCGGAAGAGTAGGTCATGGGTGCAGTCAGCTCAGCGGTGCAGACCAAACTCTGGCACTTGGCTGCTGTCTGTCAGCCAACACCCCCTGACCCAAATCTTATGTTTACTCACAGAATGAAAATGTGCTGTCATCATGATTAAGAAGAAAATAAAGCTAAAAAGATAAATCCTTGTTAAAGAAAACGTTCTGATGCAAACAAAAGCCATGTGGAGGTGGGGTTTGGCTCAATGTCCTCCTCCATTAGCACCAAGAGCTGACAGGTCCATCAATATGCCGCTGTGTTTACAAACGTGGAAGCTTGGTCTGTGCCCTCTGGGCAAAACATATGGCTTTCACTTTGTAAATCCAAAGAGTTTTCCGTGACTATCTACACATTTGTTGTTGTTAGGTGTCGATGAGTCGGGTCCATTTCCGTTTTGATAATTTCTGATTTTCCTAGATTCCTATACTTACCTTCCACGGTCCAGTTATTAATGGATGTTTACAGCTGTTCCTCCTCATTTTGAGTTGTGCCACATCAGCAAATGGAGGTCCCATGGGCTTTACTCCATTCCTGTCATTAAGGGCAACTCTTCTTTGAGGAGGCAACTCTTCCCAAGTCGTCTTTTGAGTACCTTCCAACCTGCAGGGCTCTTTTTCTGGCGCTCTATCCAACAGTGTTTTTCTGCTGTTCATAGGGTTTTCAATGGCTAATTGTTTCAGGAGCGGGCTGCTGGGTCCTGCTCCCTAGTCTGTCTTAGTTTGGAAGCTTCCACTATGGATGACCCTGCTGGTATCTGTAATACTGGTAGCATAGCTTTCAGCATCACAGCAACATGCAAGGCCTCACAGTATAGCAAGCTGACAGACATGTGAGGTACTATGTGTGTGAGTAGATAACAAATTTCTTTCATCAACTAAGAAGAAAAGACACTTGTCTTACCTGTCTTGGTGCCATTGTGGGCACTGTATGAGGTAAGGAATGAGAGAACTTTCCCCAGAAATTCTACAGCACTCAATGGATGACTGTAATCAAATACCCAGAGGACTATTCATTTCTTTTATCTGCTTTCCTGACCTACTGGGTCCAGTGAGAGCTAGCATCCTATGTTGTTGTTGTTGTTGTTGTTGTTGTTGTTAGATGCCACTGAGTCAGGTCCATCTCATAGCAACCCTCATAGGGGTTTCCATGGCTGTTTCAGGATTGTTTGGGGAGTGGCTGCCACGTCCTTCTCCCATTTTTTGCAGTGCTGGGGATCCAACCCAGGGCACCAGAAAGCACAGAGCAGCGCTCTACCAACTGAGCCAAATCCTAGCCCCAGAATCCTCTGTGCCTACCCAAAATGGGAGAAAAGGTACAAGGGCCGCCTGGGCTACCTTATAGGGGTCAGCAGACTACACTGCAAAACACCGCAGAGCGCCCACTCACCAACCCGGCACGGCCACTAGGGGGCGCCCCACCAAAGCCCTACAATTGTTTCCTGTCTGAAAACAGAGACATCTGTGGAGGTCAGGGAAAAGCCACCCCCACCTTGCCCTTCCCAGCCGCTAGATATGCTAGAGGAAGAAGGAAGACACTTACCTTAACTTCCTCCACACCCTGCAGCCTCAGGGTAGAGAGCAGGAGGAGAGAGCAGAGCCATGACAGCAGCACCGATCTGAACTGGGCCACGCAGAAGGCGATGGCGGTGTGGATGAAAACCATGGCTACGCCTGGGGCCCCCAGCACACACCAGCAGGCCCACATGCCATAGGCTGTGAGAATCCAGGGCCTGTGCTGCACACAGAGGGAGGGGAAAGAGAGGGGAGCTCAGCTCATGGGCCTTGCGATCGAAGCTTCTCCGTGGAATGAGAGGATGATCTCTAGCACCCAGCAAGCAAACGCTGTGTTCACAGCCCTGGGAACCCAGACAGGCCTTCCTTCCTCACCCCCGGACCCCATTCCATCACCTCCACCGGGAGACAAGCCACTTGCTTGCCTTCAGCCCAAGCCACCAGACCACTGGGTCCCACTACAAGGAGATGGTGAGCTGATTTTCAACAGACGGCTGGAAGCCAGAAACAGGTGGGAAAGCACCAGCCGGAAAGGCCACAGCCTGCAGGCACCATCCTTCGGAAGCGAAGGCAGAGAGTGTCAGGGCAAGCTTCTTGCTGAGACACGTGGGCCACCCACACCACAAAAACCTTGAGTCCAGTCTTAAAATTAAATATGTAATTACATTTCTAGCATATTGTTTCTAGCCAAATTTATATCAGCCCAATTTATATCATATCATAAAACTGTCTTCCCACTCAAGGTGATGGTGAGGCCTTTGTATCGTCCATCTGATCGATTCATTGTTTTCCCATATTAAAAGAATGAGAATGTTTTTATTTAATTATCAAGTAATTCAGAGTTCTTCCATTGAGTAACTAAACAGTTCAAATAACATGTCTTTGCCACTATGATGTACTCTTTGCCACATCTGGCTGGTAAATCTTTATTTAAAAAGCACAATAGTGTTTTAACATTGAGTCGGGGTACATCATCCTAGTTTAATGACTGGAGCTTTGTAGTCTAGCTAAATTCAAATGCCAACAGCCCAGTCAACTAGCTGTGTGACCTAGGCAAATTACTGCATCTCTCTGTGCCACTGATTCCTCATATATAAAATTGGTGTAATAACAGTACCTACTTCATGAGGTGGCTGTGAAGATGAAATACGTTAAGGCCTGTGAAATGCTTTTGTTGTTTGTTGCTGTTGTTAGGTGCCATCGAGTCAGGTCCTGCTCATAGGGAGCCTCATAGGGTTTTCAATGGCTGGTTGTTTCAGGAATGGACTGCCACGTCCCTCTCCCGTTTTTGCAGTGCTGGGGAATCAAACCCGGGTCCTCAGAGAGTGTGGAGCAGCGCTCTACCAACTGAGCTACACCCCAGCCCCCTGGGAGCAGAGTAAGGGCTCCGCAAATCCTCATTATCCCTAAAGAAATCCGAGGCCTGGTAGGTGTGGTTTTTGAAACACAGTTTCCAAGAATACACAGAGCTGAAAAGTGGTGACTGAATTTAGATTATCTTCTGCAAACAGAAAGACTCGTCCAGGGAAATCCAGATGTAGAGTGTAAATTATAAATCTCATCCTTAGACAGTACCTCTTTCAAAATACTGTCTACATTCTCTTCTCAAGCCTGCACTCCAGCCCAAAAGAACGCTTTAAATGTGAGCCTGCATCCGCCACTCTGAAGTGCCAAGAAAACCAGAGAAACTGGAGGCTCATTTTACTATTTTTCCATCCTACTAGCCACAGAAAACAGCCACCTCAATTTGCTTCAAACTTTCCCCTACTTGCTCACCTTTGGGCGGGGTCCAGCTTTTAGGAACCAGGTCGCCAAAGACTATTTTAATACATAGTTTTAGCCATGAAAAACAAGAAGGCTGTTTTCAACATGACCTACAGCACTCACTGCGGTGGTCTCTTCTCCATCTGTGCCTGCGTATGTCTGCGCAGACATAACTCGACTTTTATTAAGTGCTATTTGATCCATTTGGAAAAAGCGTGTTTGCCTGGACTTGTTTGAAACTTACCACGGACAGAAGCAGCTTCAAGTTGGAAAAAGCTGAAAGAGCCTTTAGGAAATGCCTAATCGTGCTGGGTAGACCGCATCTGCTTAAGAGACCGTATGGTGGGTCTCACAGCGGCCTCCACGGCTACCTTGAGGGCAGACAAATGCACCCCATAGCCTCCCTGCCTGCGTTACCTCTGCCAAATGGCAAAGGCAGACAACACTGAGCGCTGTTCTAAGACATCACAGCAAATGCTCCCACACTGGCCTCATGCTTGCCACCAGCCCTAATTCCACACACATACTCCCTCTGCCTAGTACAGGTGACTTTCTACATACATTTGCCATTGGGTTTAGGGGTGCTGCACCCCAACATTTCCACGTGCCCTGAGCTGTTCCCTTTCATGACACTACTCTGAGAAGACGCCAGGTCCTTGTCTCCATCTCTGGAAAGCATTTCAGGATGAATCTGAGAAGTGAAGCAGCATTTTGAGTTCATTAGATAGAGGGTAAGAGACGGTATGGCTTCAGAGCAGGTGAGGGTGTCTAGGGAGAGAGGTGCCCCAGGTGTCTTTAAAACGGGCATATGGGGTCCAGGCGCGGTGGCGCACGCCTGTCATCCCAGCAGCTCAGGAGGTGGAGACAGGAGGATCACAAGTTTGAGACCAAAGGCAGTCTGAGTAACTTAGCGAGACCCTGTCTCAAAAAGTAAAAAGATGGGCTGGGGGTGCAGCGCTGTGGTCCAGCACTTGAAGAGTATGCAGGCGCAAGGCCCTGGGTTCAACCCCCAGTACCGAAAAAAAAAAAAAAAGGGAGGGGGTCTATGTATGATTTGGGGGCTTTTGAAGTTCCACTGCTCAGTGGGGTCCCAGCAGGTGCCTGGCAGAGATTTACAGGTAGGAAAAAAGGAGCATTGTTGAAATGCCTAGGTTGGGAGAGTCAGGAAATTCCCACTATATCTCCTCTAAGAAAATCGCCCAGGTCTGTTAACTTCAATTATAGTCTGCAATCTTGTTTGGCGAGATTCCTAGGGAAGCAGGTGGGTCCCAGGGCAGCTTCTTTTTTGGGATTCTGCTGGAATTCTCAGTGGATAAGACCAGACCAGATCCCAGAATGAGAGAAGCCCTTCCTTCCCGTGCCCCCCAGATTTTCCCTGTCTTTCCATCCAGCCACGCGTTCATTTGTTGTTGTTGTTGTTGTTAGGTGCTGTCGAATTGGTCTCCGACTCATAATGACCCTATGTACAACAGGGGAAACACTATTGTCAGTGCTTCTCTGCTATTCATAGGGTTTTCAATGGTGGATTGATTTTTGGGAGTGGGTTGCTGGGTCCTTCTCCCAAGCCCACAGGCAGTCTCCCTGCTTAGCTTCTGAGATCTGACAGGATCAGATGCCACAGGGCTACGGCTGCAGGCCACACATTCATGGTGGGCAGCAAATGGAGAGATTTCAATAATGCAAACTATACCACCTGTACAAAACAGCTGCCTAAGCGAGAACCCCACTAAAATATTCATTTCCACATTCCATCTATTAAAATGCCCTTGGCGAGCCCCACACTGAGGCCCCCACCTGTCATCCCGGCAACTCAGGGGGCAGCGGCAGGAGGATTACAAGTTTGAGGCCAGAGGCAGCCTGTGTAACTTAGCAAGACACGGACTCAAATATAAAAAATAAAGGCGGGCTAGGGGTGCAGCCCAGTGGTAGAGCACTTGCAAGGTAGGTGTGGTGGACGGGCGCAGGCACCGCCTCTGACAGTGGACATCGGTAATGCAACCTGCTGTCTCTCACCCCTCACACATCTGGGAGGCGAACAGTTGAGCCACCTAATCCCCAGGCTAGACACAGCACCCCAACAGAGACTAGCCTGCAGCTGTACCACTGTGGCAACAGATCTCGGAAGCTAAGCAGGGTCAGGCCTGGTTAGTCCTTGGATGGGACACTGCCTGGGAATACCAGGTGCTGTAGACTTGGGAGAAAGACCTGGCAACCCACTCCCAAAAATCAATCCACCATTGAAAACCCTATGAATAGCAGAGAAGCCATGACAGTAGTGTTTCGCCTGTTGTACTCAGGGTCGCTATGAGTCGGATACCGACTTAATGGCACCTAACAACCACCTCCAACACCACCACCAAGACTATGGACTTGACTCCCTTTCTTTTGAGACCTATATTCTTCAAATCTCCTTCATGGGAAGTCAGAACCCAACCACAAGAAGACGCTGGCTGATGTGCCCCTTCTCACACCATCTCTACAGCTCTCCCACCTGAGCTCACTCTATGCTGGGGAGGCCACACGATCCCTGGCTGGGCCTCAGTGGTTCCCGTCACTAACTCACCTCCGCAGGGAGCAGCGCAAGTACAAACCTTCGTCAGGACTCCTGCTGGCAACAGCATCAGACTATTGTGTATTAAGCCTTTCTCTATGTCTGCCAAGCAACCACTCAGCGGAAGCACTGCTGGAGAAATAAAGGCAGCCAACCAGTATTCTTAAGTATGGTGTAGTTTATGACACACTACATAATCGATTGCAGCTGCTGCTAAAATAAATGTTATACATAATATATATGTATATACCTGTAAAATCTTCCCAGGCAAACAGAAAAAGCCCACCCCACCCAATGTCCAAACAGCTGTACTCCAGCCAGCTTTTCCTGGGAACAAAGGCCATATAAAGGGAATTTCACCTCCTCAGACAGACACTGAGCTGCAAAGTGCTTCATTCTGTGGTACATCAGGTCACTATGAGTTGGAATTGACTTGATGGCACCTGACTATGACTACAGACACTGATGGAGGGAGAAGAGGTTTTCCCTGTTCCAGGAAAGCCATTAGTGTGTGAGATTCCATTAGGTAAACAGACTGGACACTGGGCTGGAAGGGCGCCCCCTGCTCACTGTGAACCCAGGCTTGTCAGCCCCACGCACATCCGGTGGGCAGAGGAGCTGTTGGGACAGGAGCCAACCCTGAGGGTGTCCAGCCAGGGCTACACTGGAAACCTGTGTGGTCAGCCACAGCCCCCACCCCAGGTCAGCCTTCTCCAAAGTTCACACAGGCGTGTTTTTACCTCGGAGGGCAGAGAGCTCAGCAACTCCGGGGGTGGCAGCACCACAGAGGCGTGAAGAAAGAAGGCCACTGTGTGACCCACCCCAGGGCCGTCCAATCATAGCACAGTCGCAGCCAAAGCTCACAGCCCTCACTCCAGGGCCTCGGCTGCCTGGACGTCTGGCCAAGCCCACAGCAGCCCACCCAGAGGAGAGGCGCTGGGCCCGGGCCAAGCAGCTCAGTGGAAAGTTTTATGACTTGTCATGACTCAAAAAAGGGAAAGGAAAGAAGGATATTATGCTTTGGAAATCGGCCTGCCTGGCAGGGGGAGGAGGGAGCCGGGGGCACAGGAGGAGTTGCGCTGAGGTCTTGGCTGGAGGTGGGAGGCGGCGTGGAGGAGGACGGCGGTGATGGCAAAGAGCCCTTGGCCGCCCGGCAGCGGGGCAGGTGGCTCAGGACGCCCGAGGGGAGGCAAGGACGATGGCCGCCCCCGTCTCCACCACGACCCGCGCGAGCATCGCCGGCTCAGGCCTGGAGGGAGAGGCTGGGGCAGGTGAGGCCATTGCGGCACTGCCAGCGCACAGCAGACAAAGAGCGCGCTGTGCCGGGCCACCCGCGGGACCCGCCTGCCAGCTCTGGGCGCACAGGGCAGGGCGCACACACGGGGAGGATCGCCAGGCCGCTGGGCCTGTTCCGAGCAGAGAGCGAGCAGCATTTCCTCCTGATCCCGTAGGACTTGGTCTGCAGGGCCATTCCACCGCCCACTGCGTTTTTGTGCATGCGCACGTACTGTTTATTCCGCACATTTCTGAGCTCTCTATACGTGGAATCACATCTCATGGATTTCTCCGCAACTTGATTTATTAGCTCACTGTCACGGTTCAGAAATGCATCAGTGTTGATAATTACGGCCATAATTCATTCTATTTCATGAATTCATGACAGTTCAACTGGCTTCCCCATAAAGGACGTTTGGACTGGTTCTGCCCTTTGTTATTACAGACACCACTGCAGTGAATCTCTCTGCTCAGGTTCCCCGGTCGGCAGAACAGAATCTCTAGGGAGTAGGTCAGGTCAGCACTGGTCTGCTAACCTCAAGTATGCGCCCCTGGTTTTACTGGGTAATGCGTTACAGAGGAGCTGAACAAATACATATTCTCAGCCTGCCCAGATGAGTTCAAGTGGCTGATACGTGGTGTCTTTGGGGGACGTTTGTTTTGTTTTTGCCAAACTGGAAAATATGAAGTGTACCTTATGGAAGTTGTAAGATTCATTTGTTTGAGTATTAATGAAGTTGAACACTTTTTCTTAAGTTTAGGTGTACTAAGTCATTTACCTGGGGACACAGATGCTTTGTGTTAGAAATAAAAATGGTACATTCTAGAAATTTTGAAGTCTTGAAAAAAAACTAAATGGAAATTTGTGGAAGGAAAAAAAACGTTAATTAATGAGAACTGAGGTAGAAATGAGCTGGGAGTTTAGCTCAGTTGGTAGAGTGTTTGCTCTGCATGCTCTGAGGCTCTGAGTTCAATCTCCAGCACCACAAAAATGGGAAAAGGACCTGGCAGCCCCCACTCCTGAAACAATCCCAAAACAGTCAGCCATTGAAAATCCTATGAATAGCAGAGAAACACTGACATAGTGCTGGGCACGGCACAGGGTTGAGTGTTTCATTCTGCTGTACACAGGGTCACTGTGAGTCAGACCCGACTCAATGGCACCTAACAACAACAACAACAAGGTAGGTATACCCATTACCAGCCTAGGAATAACAACAAAAATAATATTATTTCTTATAAGGTCTGTTCAGAAAGTTATATGAAATTTTCAAATATATTCAGTTCTGACAGCATCTAATACTTTAGCTTTTGCCAATTTAGAAGATGGAAACAACCCCTTGAGCATTAAAAAAGTAACTGATATTCTATTTAGAAGACAGGCAGCGTGCCATGGGGACTCCCTATCTTTCAGGATAAGAAGCCCAGAAAGCACCGATTGTCAGGAAAAGGCGAAAAACGGCCCACGTTCCATGCACGTCTCTAACCAGTGACACCCGCTGCTGGGCCTCAGCCCTGGTCTCTCCCTTCCCAGGGGCCCTGAGTCTTCTGTCCTTCAATTTCATCACCGCCACGATCTTGCCAAGGGATCCATACATATTCCTGGGTCGGCGTCCGCGTCAGGCTGGTTGTGTTTTGATTTAGCTGGAAGAGCTCCACCCATAGCCTGTTTTGTCACATCAGGCACTGCCGTGAGCAAGAAGCATCTGTCAGAGGGACCTGGGGAAGCCAGGCTCTGGAGGGGACAGTGGGCCTCCGGGCGCATCTCAGGCCCCTGGGAAGAGGTCACGGTTCAGCTGTCTGTGGAATCACTGTTCAAATGTCCACTTCCATAAACCCCTCGTTCTGTAACTAGAGGCTGAGGCTAGAGCCAAAGGCTTCTGGAACTGACCTAAGAGGGCGTGGCAGCACACGTTATCTGACATTAGAATGATCCCCTCATCTTACTGAAATCTTTTATTACCTTCTCAATTTACAAGTAAGATCACATAGATTCTCCCCAGCAGGCAGCTCTACCAGGTCATTTGATCAGGAATGATGTTAAGAATACCAGCTAAAACCACGCCTGTAATCCCAGCAGCTCGGGAGGCGGGGCAGGAGGATCGCAAGTTCGAGACCAGAGGCAGTCTGCGTAACTTAGCAAGACCCTGTCTTAAAAAGTAAAAAAATGGGCTGAGGGTGCAGCTCAATGGTCCTGCACTTGCACAGCATGCAGGCGTGAGGCCCTGGGTTCAACCCCCAGTACCACAGGAAAAAAAAAAAAAAAAGAATACCGGCTGAAGTTAGCTTCATTCTAAAGTCTTCACGTTCAGTAGCATGGAAAATAACTTGGAAGTAGTAAATGCAGGGGCTAGGGTTTATATAGCTCAGTTGGTAGAGTGTTGCTCTATGCTCTCTGAGGCCCTGGGTTTGATCCTCAGCACTGCAAAAATGGGAGAAAGACATGGTAATCTATTCCCAAAGCAATCCCAAAATAACCAGCCATTGAAAATCCTATGAATAGCTGAGAAGAACTGACACAGTACCAGACATGGCACAGAGTTGGGTTGGGGGGTGTTGTTCTGTTGTACATCGGGTTGCTGTGAGGTGGACTCAACCCCATGGCACCTAACAATAGTAAATGCAGAATGAGAATGTAACACACATATTCTAAATGTCCTACTGACCATTACCAACATTTCCAGGCCCCCCAGGGTAATACCCAAGATTTCTGATCCCTAGCTCAGAATTCTTTCTTTCCTTAAGATGACATACACAGAGACTCATACCTTCCTTGCAAGCAGCATGGCCAACTGAGACACTGCCACATGGCCGAGGAGAAGCCACACCAGCCTCTGCTTCCCCCACTCCATCCAGAAGCTCCACTCAAAGTCGGTGGGGTCCTAAATGGGGCAAAACAGGAGCTGAGGTTATCAGAGTAATGTCAGTGCATGTGAGTCAGAGCACAGTGAACACACAGGGAATACTCCAGTGAACACACAACTGGAAACAAGGCCCAGGGGAGGCCAGATTCTATCAAGCAGCATTCCGCACTTCCAGCCTTTCCTCCCCCACGTCCCCTCCCTCCTGCCAGCCCGGGGGGGGGGGGGGGGGGGGCTCACTACCATTCCCTAGGCAGTCATTCCGGCTGCATAGCTCATAGCTCAGCATCTCTGCTAGAGCTGAGGCCCCAGGACCCCTAGGGGATGTTGGAAACTACTGTTATTTCCATTTTGTGAAAGAGAAACAGGCTTAAGGACTTCATTCACCCAAGAGCACAGCGGTGGTAACGGGAATGAACTGGGCCTGTCTGAGTTTAGACACCAAGACCTTTCACAAATGAAACATAAATTGGACACTAAAATCGTTGAATGGGAGAAGGACCTGGCAATCCACTCCCAAGGCAATCCCAAAACAGTCTGCCATTGAAAACCCTATGAAGGTCGCTATGAGTCGGATACCAACTCGACAGCACCTAACAACAACAACAACAACAACAACAACAAAATCGTTTAAGGTCAGTCGTGTTAAATCTTACTGTCATTTACACAGGCAGCAGGTGACCAGACAGAGACAGTAACTAATTTCATTAAACTTGCAAGGCAGGAAGGAGCGGTTCCCCCCACTCTCCCCGGGGGAAGCTCTGTGTCCACGGAGCCCTCTGTGTCTCCCTGGTCCCAGGTTCCTCGAGGGCAGGTGGAAACCTCTGATGGGAAGGGACACGGGGAACAGCACCTAAACGCACGGCCTCAGGAGCCCCAGGACCACCATGGCCACCACACACAGCACGGAGAACGTAAGCACAGTGATTGGCCAAGCACAAATGCACAAGGCAGGCTCAGCCAACGAGCAGCAAGGCATCCCAAGATGGAGTCAGAACTGTCCAGTCAGATTGTGTGGGCGGGGCAAGGCATCCTCCAATGGCTGCTGAGACTGAACACTTAGCCAATCTCCACGCAGGGACCCTGGAGCCCTGCTAAATAGATGCAGAGGAAAGTAGGGCTTTGTATTGCACCTGAATTAAGGGGCAGTTTGATGCCAGTTACAGATATTATAAAACATTTGTTTTTCCAGAGATTTCGTCATTTCAGACTGATCCTACCTATGATAGGCGAAACACTATTGTCGTGCTTCTCTGCTATTCATAGGGTTTTCAATGGCGGATTGTTTTGTGGGAGTGGGTTGCCAGGTCCTTCTCCCAAGCTTACAGCACCTGGTGCTCCCAGATGATCTCCCATCAGAGTGCTAACCAGGTCTGACCCTGCTTAGCTTCTGAGATCTGCCAGGGATTGGGTACCACGGTGCTACAGCTGCAGGATAAATACTACATTAGATGCTCTTTAAACAACAACAAAAAACATACAATATTGTACACTCACAAAATAACACAGGCTCCCACACCATAAGATCCTGATACACACACAACCTGCCCACTGAGCCCTTGTCCTCTGCCGAAAGTCATGGGTCAGGCAGAACTCTTTCCATCTGGATGACATCAGGACCTAGGATGTGCCACCATCACACAGTGAGGCAGCAGAGGGCTCGACTCTGCCCCAGAGCAGGCATCATCCTGGTCATCCCTGAATGCTGAGTACTCGATCTAAGGATCTACTGGACTGAATGCGTTCACAAACGTAGTTCTTTATTCTAGGCTTCCGACCTGCATCCAGGTGACATGGAACACTCTGAAGCCCATAACAGGTGTGGGCCTCTTGTCCAGTAACTTGAAGTTCCTGGGGAGACACTGTTTTCTTATCCCAACAAAGAACAAGGGCTGCGCCTTTGTTTTTTATGGCCTCTTTGCCTACACACGGCAGTGTTCTCTTCTAGGCAATGTAGTAAATACAGAAGAATTCCTCCCCCTGGAAGACCCCTAAGACTAAATGGGAAGACTCCCAGCACCCATACCTTCCCACAATCAAGATGCTTCGGAAACCAAGGGAAAAGCCAGAGAGGGACCAGCAGCGTGATTTAACCACGTATATTGATGGCTGTGGGCTGGGGTTTACTTAAGTTGGTAGGGCGCTGCTCTGTGCTCCCTGAGGCCCTGGGTTCAATCCTCAGCACTGCAAAAACAGGAGAAGGACCTGGCAGCCCAGTCCTGAAACAATCAGCCATTGAAAACCTTATAAACAGCAGATAAGCACTAACACAGTGCTGGATGTGGCACATTGTCAGGGAGTGTTTTGTTCTGTTGTATATCAGGTCACTATGAGTCAGACATGACTCAACAGCACCTAACAACAGGACAATATAGGATATATTTCATGATTTAATTATAAGGAAAAAATACAAAAAAACACTTGAAATAGTATCTGGCACTTATTAAGTCCTATGTCCTTGCTGGGTAAATATATAAACAACAAACCCTGTTAGCCTTTAATGGGTCCAGAAAAAACAAATCTAGGAGGTCCCCAGCTGCACATTCTGAAAGAGATGGAGGCAGCTGCAGGTGAAATGTGAGGCAGCTGAGGAGTCCCAGCTCCCAACCCCAGGCAAAAGAAAGAAGAAGGGAGGCCCCAGAGACTTCACTGCGCAGACAGAACCCAAGGTTAACAAAGGGAACAGCACACTCAGAAGAGCTGTCACTCCCGAAATGCCACAGGGAAGCAACCGTCCTAACCTCTCCTTCAAAGAAAACACTTGCTCTGCGTGGCAGATAGTGCCGACGGGCCCGGCCGTCACTGTCCAGTCCCCTCTAGCATGGCTCCCTGTGTGGTAGAGATTACGCGGCTGAGAGCTCCACATCCCAGAGTTCTTTGCAGCTGGAATGTTTGCCAACAGCCCAGCTTCTGCTGGATAAATACGCTATGACTCTCAAGGTCACAGGGCCGCGAGACTCTTCTGGGAGAGTGGTGGCAGAGGCCCTTTGGTGGTTCTGCAGCAGCCATGCTGGAGACGCAAGGGTGGATCCGCCTGAGGGGCTGTAGCTCCTGGCGTGGCACCTTCTCTGCTGACTCACCCCGGCACCGGGTGCCTGAGCCAAGAGCGGCGCAGCAGCAGCAGGGGTTTTGCGGAGTGGCCCTGGAGACTCACCTCGTGGTCCTCCTGCAACGCTTCTTCCCATTATCCTGAACTATCTTCCTAACCCGGACATAATTCCCCTTCTGTTTTAAAATGACTGGAGTGGACTCTGTTGTCTGTAATCGAACCCTGATTAACACACTACGGTAGCAACGTTTCTTCTCATTGGTGTCCAGCCCTAGTTTTATTAGAAGCATTATGGACATCATCCACACTGAAGCATATTATTCTGAAATAAATCTATTTGAAAGAAGAAAATGAAAAGGAAGAAAACAGCAACTAGGTCAATCCAGGGAGTGTTCAAGCACTGGATAAGCAGCCAGGTACAGGGGCGCTTGCCTATAATCCTAGGGACTCAGGAGGCAGAGGCAGAAGGTTACAAGTTCAAGGCCAGAGGCAGCATGCATAAATTAGCGAGACTCTGTCTCAATATGAAAATTTTAAAAGGGGCTGGGGTGCAGTCCAGTGGTATAGCGCTTATACAGTGTGTGCAAGGCCCTAGGTTCAGCCCCCTGGTACCACAAAAGAAAACCAAAAGAAAAGGATAATGAAGGTAGTCTGTGTTTGTTAGAATGCATTCACAGATGCATCTATTCTTGTGTTCCAAAATAAAATAGAAAATGACCTGTCTTACTCACCAGTCTGCATCTTTCATTACTGTATCTCTTTTCCCCAACACAGAGAAAAGCAGAAAAGCTGAAGATATTTACCATTTTCCTTACCCTCACATCCAACACATTGCAAAACCAAAGCACAACAAAAATACTAAATATTTTTTGTGTGTCTAATTTGAGAAGGAGCTGGCAGCCCACTCCCAAAAAATAATCAGCCATTCAAAACCCTATGAATGACAGAGAAGCCCTAACAACAGTATTTTTACCTGTTGTACATTGAGTTGTTATGAGTCAGACACCAACTGGATGGCACCTAACAACAATAATTCCTTAATAGCATCATTTGCTTATTATGTACTTAGAGACCATATCTAGTTCCTAATTACACTGAGTAGAGGTTTATGTATCATCAGAGAAAAACGTTATAAGCTTCTTGAAATCACAAATGTTTCCCTGCACGTTCAAAGGTAGCAAATTCACCTTAACGCCCTATAAACCTCCAGACAAAAGAAAACTAATTCTGCAGGAATTCTACACGAGAGGCCCTGATCTCAGGATGAACTCAAGCTAATGATTCACTGAGCAATTATGGGAGTTCTCTTTTTCTTGCAACAGCTACCTTGCTAGTTCTGAAATAATTTGAACTCCATCATTTTACTGCTCATAATTTCCAAGGACAACAATCTCATCCAGCCCAAACTCCTGAAAGATAAAGTGCTCTGACTAATAAAACTTAGTTTTGTCTATAAATAGTCAAGTCTCTGCTGAAACATCTTTAGCACCCTGCACAGGTGAAAAAGAGGTGGGACCCGGGAGGGACCGGTATGGACTGGATCAGACAGCACTGTTCTGTAATCCCTTCCCAGGATCTTCATCGCCTTCACCACCCAATTGGTCCAGAATATAATGGCAGAGGGAAGGTGTTTCATGGGAAAAAAGAGAGGGGGGTGGAGGGGAGGGAGAGAGAGAGCCTGCCTCTATTTTTTTCCCCTTTAAATTTTTTTTTTTTTTTTTTGTACTGGGGGTTGAACCCAGGGCCTTGCACCTGCATGCTTTGCAAGTGCTGGACCACTGAGCTGCACCACCAGCCCATTTTCTTTACTTTTTTGAGACAGAGTCTTGCTAAATTACGCAGACTGCCTCTGGTCTCTAACTAGCGATCCTCCTGCCTCCACCTCCCAAGTCACTGGGATTACAGGCGTGCGCCACTGCACCCAGCTCCCTTTAAAATTTTTTAGTAAAAAATATTCATATAGTTTCAAGCACAACTTTCTACATTAAATGCTATTTTCAGCTAGGCGCTATAGGTCACACCTGTCACACCAATGACTCAGGAGGCAGAGGCAGGAGGATCGCAGGTTCGAGGCCAGAAGCAGCCTGCATAACTTAGCAAGCCCTTGTCTCAAGATCAAAATTTTTAAAAATGGGCTGGGGGTGGCGCAGCTCAATAGGGGAGCACTTGCAAAGCATGTGTGAGGCCCTGGGTTCAACCCCCAAGTACCACACACACACACACACACACACACACACACACACACACACACACACACACAATGATATTTTCCCCAACTGTCAATTCTCAAGTCTATATTCCAGTATAATTTCAAGTCTTTTAGTCTTAACTATCAAAGCCGGTGACAGCAGCCAGCATTCCGAAAAAGACCCTGATCTTACGTTGTATGAAGTTCAGACACCAACAACCACATCTAAACTTGTTTAGTATTTCTGATGGGAATTTCAGGTCTCCACAGGGCCCAGTACCACCGTGAGGCCCGTGGACACAGCTTCCATTCCACCAGCTACCCCTCCTCCCTGCCCTTCTCATAGATGCCCACATTTGGTGACCAACAGAGTTAGCATTGACTTTCCTTAGACCAGGATCATCTCTACCGTGTGAAAAGGAGGTACCTCTGGAAGATGGGCACAGCCCACATCACGCTGCGGATGTCAAGATAGGTACTCTGCCCTTTTAACAAGAGATCGTTGACATCTCTCAGGGAAATGAGACCATTGGACCTGGTCCCATGAGACTGTGGCCCTGGGAGTCTCGGTGCCTCAGGAGAGCAGCGCCCAGCCCTGGTGATCTAAGCAGGGCTGGAAGCACATCAGGCAGCAGTGGCCTAACCTCCAGGCATCACCTGTCAGGGCCTGGGGCCTGCAGGGGCTCCTCCGCCATCTACCTGTGTCTCAACAGTCTGGGTCCCAGGCTCCTGACAAGTTCACCGCTTCTGAGTGACAGCTCAGGGTCAGTCAGTAAACACACGTGTCCGTCGGTGATGATTTGTGAAACAGGTTCAGTAAAACTATATCGAGAATGGAAGCCAGAAAGGGGTAAAGAAAAGCCAAGTGGAAGAAATGTACAAATTTCCCCCCAGATGTTGGTAAGAACCCTGGGTTCTGAGCACATGGACCCACAGAGGCAGCCGCCCAAAGCCAGGAGCGCAGGCTGCCTCTGCACAGCCCATGCTTCCAAGACGGATGTGGCACCAACACTTGAGCCAAACCCACAGAGAGACCCCGGCAGGAAGCCCCTCGATGCCATGACCGTCACCACCAGGCTCTGTGGGCCCAGCAGCTTCTTGGGATGGGAAGGGGGCATCTGGAGGAAAAACTCACATTAGCATAGCTGCTTCAAAAGAGCAAAATAGCGATCCCAATCCTGGTTTGTTAGGAACCCAGGGCTTGAGTCCTGGGTTGTTGTTTTTTTTTGGGGGGGGGGAAGGGAGTTGTTTTTCATTTTTTATTTTTGTTTTTGTTGTTGTTGTTTTGTTTTTTTACTTTTTGAGACAGTTGTTGTTGTTGTTAGGTGCCGTTGAGTCAGTATCCAACTCATAGCAACGCTCTGTACAACATGGGAAACACTATTGTCAGTGCCTCTCTGCTGTTCATAGGGTTTTCAATGACAGATTGATTTTTTGGGAGGGGGTTGCCAGGTCCTTCTCCCAAGCCTACATCACCTGGTGTTCCAAGGCAGTCTCCCATCCAGGTACTAACCAGGCCTGACCCTGCTTAGCTTCTGAGATCTCACGGGATCGGATGCCACAGGGCTATAGCTACAGGCTCACTAAATTAGGCAGACTGCCTCTGGTCTCGAATTTGCAATCCTCCTGCCTCCACCTCCCAAGCTGCTCGGATTACCTAGCACTTGAGTCCTGGTTTAAAAAAAAAAAAAAAAAAAGTCCTCTTAGGAGGGCTTAATTAAATCACACAGAACTGATCAGTACAGGAAGTTCTTTGAAGAGCTTCAACCCAACACCAACCTCAACTTCGCAGCATCCTTTGGTTACAACCCTCTACCCGCCTAGCTCCTAGAAGTCACTCTGGACTAGTCAAGATTATAAATATACTTGGATTAACATGGGCAGATTCACTCCCTACTTTATGTGTCCCCTAGTCCTCTTTCTTCTTGAAGCTGGCAGAGAAGAAATCTGCATCAGTCCATTTTCTGTTACTGTACCGAAATGCCAGAGGCTGGGTGCTTCATGAAGAGGTTTAGCTCACAGCTCCGGAGGTTCAAGGACATGGTGCCAGCTCTGATGCAGAACTCATCGTGGATGGCATCATGGCAGGAGTGTGTGCCAGAGACTAAGCCAGAGAACTGAGTTAATCCCTGGGGAGGGCACGCCCAAATGACCTAATCACCTCCCACAAGGTTCCAATCTTACAAGGTCTGCAACATTTTTACAGCAACACACGGGGGATGAGTCTTCCGACTCAAACCATATCCAGATCATAGCAGAATCAAATGCACAGTAGGGAGAGTCTCGAAGGAAAAGGATGGAAAAAGAAACACTGTCCAAACACTGATCAAGAAAAGGGAGGCCCACGCTGGTATCAGATAAAGTAGACTTCAGAGAAGAAAAACCACGTGGGTCAAAGTGTTATAACCGGAGATCAGAAACACACCACAAGGAGCAGAAAGCCAATTAAAGTGAGTCTTTATTGAGCTGGTGGCCTCAGAAACAGTTGGTGGAGGCTTAGAAGGGCAAATTTCTGCAAGCTCGTAATCTCCAAATTGTATGATTTGTACACAATCTCTAAATTCCTGGTATGATTTGTATAAGTAGTTGGCATAAAACAAAAACAAAAAACAAGCAGTTCTATAACAGACAAGCACTCAGGTAATAGTTCCATAGTGCAGGCAGGGTGGTATAGACGCATAAGAGGCAATCAATCAATGGTTAAGAATTAACAATTAATCAGGCAGTCAGGCAGTTAAAATCAAACAATCAAAAATTCTTCTAGTATATAGTTTCTCAAAGGGAGGTGTTGGGGGAGGTGCTACCTAACCTAAGGTGGCGATGGTCCGGTGAACTCTGTGGCCTCTTTACAAAAGAGGGTCATAACAGAATGAAAAAAGAGGCAATCTGTTCACCAAAAAGACTTAACAATCCTAAAGGTGTTATATGTATGCTATATAGACAAGGTCTGCAGCCATAGCACCCCAGCATCTGCTCCGGTCGGCCTGGTTAGTCCTTGGATGGGAGACCACCTGGGAACACCAAGTGCTGTAGGCTTGGGAGAAGGACCTGGCGACCCACTCCCAAAAATCATTCCGCCATTAAAACCCTATGAACAGCAGAGAAGCACTGACATAGTGCCAGGCATGGTGCTGGGGAGTGTTTCCTTCTGTTGTACAAAGGGTCACTATGAATCAGACCTGAATCCACGGCATCTAACAACAACAGCAACATAGATACTTGGGATTGGGGATGAGGAAGGGATGGTGCACGTGACTGGAGAGAGTCAGGGCAAAGCTGGGCGTGGAGACACGCCCACAATCCCATGGAGACACGCCCACAATCCCAGCACTCAGGAGGCCAACGCTGGAGGATGGTGGATCTGAATCCAGCCTGGGCTACATACCAAGATTCTGTCTCAAAAATAAAGAAATAAATAAAAATAAGTCGGTGTAAGGCAACTGAGGTTCTGTGCCTACTGTGCTGGTGGCTCCATGATCCACACACGTGGTAAAACTGCATGCGACTCCACACACATCCACAAATCAGTACCTGAAAAAGTGCTGAGATCTGAGTAAGGTCTGCAGAGGGGACCAATGCCAAGTCCCTGGATCTGAGAGGTTACCATACTCATAGATTATTCCCCATTTCAAGTGAATTAAGCCAGACCCAGAGGGGAAACACCTCATGCTTTCTCTCACATGTGGACGTTAGATTTCAATATCCACTTAATACTAAAATATATGTCATGAAAGTAGAAAGGGACCTATGTAGGGGGAGAAAAAGGCCTAAAGAGAGGAGGGAAGGGACAAGAGAGGGTAATGGGAGAAAGGAAGAGAAATATCACATTTTTGCCCTTAAAGTAAAATCTGAATATAATAAACATCTGTCGTAATAAAATCCATTAAGTTGCCAGGTGCCTTGAGTCGGGTGTGACTCATAGCGATCCTCAGGGTTTTCAGTGGCTGGTTGCTTCAGGACTGTTTTGGGAGTGGGCTGCCACATGCTTCTCCCATTTTTGCAGATCTGGGGATGGAACCCAATTAAGTTGTATACTAAATTTCTAAAAATTACTAATAAAAAATGGCCAAAATAAAGTTTTCCCATTGGGAAAGCAGGATGAAGATACACAGGACTTCTCTGCACTCCTGTTGCAACTTCCTGTGAGTGTGTAATTATTTCAAAATAAAAAGTTCTTAAAGGAAAAAAAGTCATACTCAAAGTCCCAATACACAAAAGGGCTAAAACCAGAGTTTGCATGGTTGAAGCAAGATAAGGCTTAGAAGGGAGCCACACAGACCACGGCTTCGCCCCCTAGTGGTGGTTCAGGGCGCTGGCGGTGAGTGCCACAAAGGTGTTTGTGGAATCTCACAATGGATGACTCAGCCTTCTCATTTGCATACCCACAGCACGCTGCACATAGCACAAACCTTTCAAGTTTAAAAAACTATCTCTTTCATTCAACATTTACAAGTATGAGAAATTTATTTATAGAATTCCTTATACAAACAACCTTACACAGTTAGTAGGTCTTGGGACTAAAAAGCCACCATCAGTACACTAGGAGTTGCAGTTACTGACAAACAGAGTTAAAGGGGCCCCTAACATACTCTGGTTTCTCTTCAGATCGTACAAATCTTTCGCCTTTTACTAAAGATTTCCGTGGAGAGGAACAAAACTGAGTTTTAATCTAATTTTTTGAAGCCTTATTTAGGCAAGGCTACTAATAATGTTGCAAAAAAACAGACATTGCTTTAAAGTTTTTTAGTTTATGTCCAATGGGTTTTCTCAAGTCAATATCCTGATGGGATTGGGTGTTAGGTTGTTGTTAGGTGCTCTCATAGTGACCTTCATAGGGATTTCAATGGCTGACTGTTTCGAGATTGCCTTGGGAGTGGATTGCCAGGCCCTTCTCCCTTTTTTGTAGTGCTGGGAATTGAACTCAGGACCTCAAAGACTGTAGCGCAGCACTCTACCAACTGAGCTAAATTCCAGCCCTTCTCTCATTTAGTGGGTTGTTAAAGATGGGTGGGTTGGGTGGCTGGGTGGGTTGGGTGGCTGGGTGGGTTGGGTGGCTGGGTGGGTTGGGTGGCTGGGTGGGGGGTTTGGATAGATTATTATGAACTACAAGAACCTGGGTTTGAAAATTGGGCTCTGAGTTGCTTGTTACAGTTTTTTTTTTGTTTTTTTTTTTGGGGGGGGGTTCTGGCTGCCCATTTCTTATAAACAATCTAGAATTCGTCCTGTGAACACCATCATCACCACCTAGAAAGCACTCTCCGTTGGATGTAACCCTAGTTTCTACCATTTGCTCAGTAAGTACTTGTAATATGTGTATAAGAATGCTTTTTACTAAACCTGGAAGCAGAATTATCAAGGTTATCCCATCATCTCTAAGTGTCTTCAGTCAGTCCTCCACTCAGCATCTCCCTCTTCACACTAAAGTCTTTTTAATAGAGGCTTATCATGTGTCAGGCCGTGATTTTAAGAATGCTGACAGGCACTGCTTTTAGGGAAGTTTCCGTGAGAAGGAAATACTTCTCCACCTCTCCACTTTCCCACACACGGGCCCCCAAATGTCAGCTCCATGCAGTGGCTGCCATAGGGGCAATAAACCCTGTGCCCCTCTCTCTGAATCCTATCTGCTATAGCACTTAGATAACATGTTGTTGTTGTTGTTAGGTGCCGTCGAGTTGGTATCCGACTCATAGCGACCCTCATAGGGTTTTCAATGGCTGACTGTTTCGGGATTGCCTCGGGAGTAGATTGCCAGGCCCTTCTCCCATTTTTGCAGTGCTGGGAATTGAACTCGGGACCTCAGAGACTGCAGCGCAGCGCTCTACCAACTGAACTAAATCCCAGCCCTTAGATAACATACATATGTGTAAACTTGGGGGGGGGAGGTTTGTTTGGTTTGGTTTTTTTGTGTGCGTGTGTGTGTGTGTGGTTGGTTTGTGGTTTTTTGTTTTGTTTTGTTTTGTTTTTTTGTACTGTGGGTTGAACCCAGGGCCTTGCACATGCTTGGCAAGTGCTGGACCACTAAGCTGCACCCCCAGCCCATTTTATTTTATTTTATTTTATTTTATTTTATTTTATTTTATTTTTTGAGACAGGGTCTCACTAAATTACACAGACAGCCTCTGGTCTGGAACTTGTGATCCTCCTGCTTCTGCCTCCTGAGTCGCTGGGATTATAGGCATGCGTCACCATGCCCAGCTTTGTAAATTTATTTTAATCCACTTTCTAAGAACAACTCTCAACATTGAAAGTGTTCATATGCCAACAGGGATGAGTTAGCACTTGAAAGATTCCAATCAGAAATCCACAGCCCAGACATGGGTGTAACGCAAATCATTCTAATGTTAGAAATAAATGTTACCAATGAAAAAAGGAAGGCTTAAGGTGTGGTGGGTTTTTTTTTTTTTTTTTTTTTCTCTCAGGCTCTGATATTGCTTCTAAGAATGAAGCGAACCAATTTTTTGAGCCCAGCGCCCAAAGCTTCAGGGAGAAAAGCCCTAGGTCTGACACCTCCTTTGGTCTGGGTTGCTTCACATAAGAAGACTCTATACGCTCATCGGGCTGGGATTTAGCTCAGTTGGTAGAGCGCTGTGCTGCAGTCTCTGAGGTCCCGAGTTCATTTCCCAGCACCGCAAAAATGGGAGAAGGACCTGGCAATCCACTCCCAAGGCAATCCCGAAACAGTCAGCCATTGAAAACCCTATGAGGGTCGCTATGAGTCGGATACCGACTCGACGGCATCTAACAACAACAACATACGCTGATCAGAATAACAAGGTGTCTGTTTCAGCAAGCAGAATAGAACCAGCAGACACGAGCCTTTCTGCAATGTTTTTCGCCATACTTAAAGACAGACACTGGCCTGTAGCCGTAGCACTGTGGCGTCCAATCCCCCCAGATCTCGGAAGCTAAGCAGGGTTGGGCCTGGTTAGTCCTTGGATGGGAGACTGCCTGGGAACACCAGGTGCTGCAGGCTTGGGAGATGGACCCGGCAGCCCACTCCCAAAAATCAATCTGCCATAGAAAACCTATGAACAGCAGAGAAGCACTGACAATAGTGTTTCACCTGTTGTACGCAGGGTCGCTATGAGTCGGACACCAACTCCATGGCACCTAACAACAACAAAGACAGACATAGAGGCTTGAGAGCTTTCAAGAAGAGGGTCAGTGCTAGGGTTTATACCTGCCTACTCATAAATCTTTGTACATGTGACAGAATTCAGAGCTAGACTCTCACTACACCACTGGGCAGCCATGCCATGGGAGAGAAGACATTCACACCCTACCCACCTCCAACTGCCAGAAGTTACCAAGAATAGACATAAACAATCACTGTTGCTAAATAATTAAATACAGTGGGTGGGTCAATTTAAAACACAATCTTGTTCCATGCTCCCTTCAAACCCACCTCCTCCAGGAAGCCTTCCCCGGTCATCCCAAGGTTTAGAGACTCTCCCTACAACTTCTGGCTACACTAACCAGGGGTAATCGTGGGTACAGAAACACTGTTGGCTGTCATGCCAGGCCCAGTTTTCAGGCAGGACACACAGGTAGGACCAGCTGTGCTGGCTGTATACAGCGCTATCTACTGAGATCGACTGACACCTCTACCCCTTGTTAAATATTAGGAGGCATCGCCCTGAGAACCATGTGTCACTGCCAGTCCCAGACAGAGCATGAACTTCTTAAAGGGAGAAAACATCCATTGCTTCTTAGCTCTCTTAACCCACAGCACGTAACCACTGCCTGGCCACAAGGTCCGTCATAAGCACATACTTGCTCATAAACTGTCCAGGCTGCGGCTGAGAAATGCCTCACCAGTCCTCAGGGAAAACCATCTTTCATCCCTGCATCCAGCTCCGTGACATAAAGTGTCTGATAGCGTTTGCTGGGCTGAAGTGAACATGCCAAGGGGGTTGGGGACTTTATGTAAAGGAACATCAGTCTCTAGGCAATGTTCCTTTTGTTTGGAGTGTCTAAACCCTGGGTGGGGTTTAGCTCGGTTGGTAGAGTGCTTGCTCTGCATGCTCTGAAGCCCTTGGTTAGATTCCCAGGACTGCAAAAATGGGGGAAGGACACAACAGCCCACTCCTGAAACAATCCCAAAAAACAATCAGCTATCAAAAACCCTACGAATAGCTGAGAAGCGCTGACATAATGCCAAGCATGGCACAGTGTCAGGGAGTATATTGTTCTGTTTTACATTGGGTCACTATGAGTCAGACCTGACTCGACAGCACCTAATAACAACAAACTCTGGTGAGTTTACAGAGGTTAATGGTTTTTTGTGCTTTTTTTGCGGGGGAGGGCAATACTTGGGGGTTGGATCCAGGGCCTCGCACATGCTTTGCAAGTGTTGTCCCACTGAGCTGCACCCCTAGCCCATTTTTTATTTTTTATTTTGAGACAGGGTCTAAGTTACACAGGCTGCCTCTGGCCTCACACCTGCGATCCTCCTGCCTCCACCTCCCAAGTCACTGGAATTACAGGTGTGCACCACCACGGCGGATCTGATATCTTTTTTATTAGAATGTGGGCCAGAGTAGCATTTTCTTGCCACCTGCTACAGCCTCCAAGAAGGAAAATATTCAGCAAGCAGTGTCTGGAACCTAGCGACATGCTACCAGTTCCCTTCAGCTGCTGAACATTCGCCAGGACTTGTCATTTTCTTTCTTTCTTTCTTGTTTTTTTAATTGGAAATTTTTAATGTACACTTTAATGTGATTCATTCTGACATGCTTTTCATTATGACATTTCCATACATGGATTTTGTTGCATGTTATTCATATAGATTCCCCCTTACCCTCTTGTACACTTCCTCCCCATCCCACTCCCCTAACAAAGACTTCTCTACCATTTACTTGTCTTTTTATGGTAATATTTTTCTATATATCCTTGGGTTCCAGTTATGTTTAAGACAGAAACTTTTCCTGCAGTGAACTTTCTTTTTACCTTGTCAGAACTATTACATGCATTTTCTAGACCATCTATAATAACACCATTCTTAGCTTTCTTTCTTTTATTATGATCTGACCTTTGGATAGGATTTTTTCCTTCTTATAATTTTGATTCAGCTCCCACATATGAGTGAGAACATGTGATGTTTCTCTTTCTGAGCTTGTGTTTGTTCACTCAGAATAATTTTCTTGAATTCCATCCATTTTGCTGCAAAAGACCTTATTTCATTTTTTTGATTGCTGAGTAGTATTCCATTGTGTATATGTACCATAGTTTTTTATCCATTCTTCTGTTGAAGGGCACTTTGGTTGATTCCATATCCTTGCTATTGTGAAAAGTGCAGCATTGAGTATGGAGATGCAGGTGTCTCTGTGGTATGATGACCCATCTCCCTTTGGGTAAATTCCCAATAGTGTTATAGCTGGGTCACACAGTAGACCTATTTTCAAATTTTTCAGATACCTCCATATTGATTTCCACAGTGGTTGCACCAATTTACAGCTCCACCAACAATGTAAGAGTGTTCCCTTTTCCCCACAACCTTGCCAGCATTTGTTATTATTTTTTTTATTGATCTTGGCCATTCTTACTGGTGTGAGGTGAAATCTCAGAGTTGTTTTAATTTGCATTTCCCTAATGGCTAGGGATATTGAGCATTTTTTCATGTGTTTCATGGCTTTACAGACATCTTCATTTGAGAACTGCCCACTCAGTTCCTTTGCCCATTTGTGTATTGCATTATTTGGTTTTGGGGGAGTTTTTTTTCTTGAGTTCTTTATAAATTCTAGTAATTAGATCTTTGTCTGATGTATAGGATGAGAAGATTTTTTTCCCATTCAGCGGAGGTTTCTTTGACTCTGTTAATTGTTTCTTTTGCTGTGCAGAAGCTTTTTAATTTCATGTAATCCCATTTATCTATTTTTGTTGCAATTTCTTGAGCAGTTGGAGTCCTATTAAAGAAATACTTTCCTGTGCCTATATGATGGAGTGTATTGCCTATCTTGTCTTCTATAAGTTTTAAAGTTTCTGGTTTTATGTTGAGATCTTCTATCCATTTTGAGTTAACTCTCATGCATATTGAGAGATACGGGTCAGTTTTCATTTTTCTGCATTCGGATGACCATGTTTCCCAGCACCATGTATTGAAAAGGCTATCCTTTTTCCAGTTTACTTGCTTTGCTGCTTTGTTGAAAACAAGGTGGCTATAGGTGTGTTGAGGTATTTCTGGATCTTCTATTCTGTTCCAGATGTCTTCGGGCCTATTTTTGTGCCAGTACCAAGCTGTATTTGCTACCACTACCCTATACTATAGCTTGAAGTCAGGGATTGTGATTCCACCTGCATTAGTTTTGCAGCTTAAGAGTGTTTTGGCTATACGTGGTCTTTTGTGGTTCCATATGAATTTTTGGATCATTTTTTCTATTTGTGTAAAGTCAGTCAGTGGAATTATAATGGCTATTGCATTAAATCTATAGATTGCTTTTGGTAGGATAGCCATTTTTACTATATTAAGTCTCCCTATCCAGGAGCAGGGCTGGGTTTTAGCTCAATTGGTAGAGCACTGTGCTGCAGTCTCTGAAGTCCCGAGTTCAATTCCCAGCACCACAAAAATGGGAGAAGGACCTGGCAATCCACTCCCAAGGCAATCCCGAAACAGTCAGCCATTGAAAACCCTATGAGGGTCACTATGAGTCAGATACTGACTCTACGGCACCTAACAACAACAGAGCACAAAGAACAAAATATAAAGACCTAACATCCAGGAGCAGGGAAGGTCTTTCCATTTTTCAGTGTCCTCCGCTATTTCTTTCTTTAATGTTTTGAAATTTTCCTTTTAGAGATCTGAAGGATCTTTGGTTAGATTGATTCCAAGGTATTTAATTTTCTGGTGGGCTATTGTGAATGGTATTTTGTCTGAAGTTTCCTTTTCTTCTTTTCAGTTGGTGTAAAGAAAAGCTATTGATTTTTGTGTGTTGATTCTACAACCTGTGACTTTGCTGAAGGAGTTAATTAGTTCTAGCCAGTTTTCTGGTTGAGGTTTTGGGATCTTTCAGGTATAGGATCATATCATCTGCAAATAAGGATAATTTGACCTCTTCATTGCCAATCTGTATCCCTTTGATTTCTTTCTCTTGTCTGATTGCCCTGGCAAGGACTTCAATAACTATGTTAAATAGAATAGGAGAGAGAGGACACCCTTGTCTTGTTCCAGATCTAAGAGGAAATGGTTTCAGTTTTTCTCCATTTAATATAATGCTGGTTGTAGGTTTGTCATAAATGGTTTTTATGAAATTAAGGTATTTGCCTCTTATGTCTATCTTCTCCAGCATTTTTATCATGAAAAGGTGTTGCACTTTGTCGAAGGCCTTTTCAGCATCAATTGAGATGATCATGTGGTTTTTGTTTGCCAGTTTCTTGATATGTTGGATTACATTAATTGATTTCCGTATGTTGAACCAGCCTTGCATCTGTGGTATAAATCCCACATGGTCTTGGTGAATAATCTTTTTCATATGCTGCTAGATTCTGTTTGCCAGAATTTTATTAAATATTTTTGCATCTAGGTTCATAAGGGATATGGGTCTATAATTCTCTATCTTAGATGAATCTTTTCCTGGTTTAGGTATCAGGGTGATGGTAGCTTTGTAGAATGAATTTGGAAGTGTTCCCTTCTTTTCTATTTTTTGGAATAATTTGAGGAAGACAGGTATTATATCTTCTTATACAATCTCTCATAATAATCCCTGATGATTTTCTGTATTTCGTTGAAGTCGGTGGTCATGGACCCATTTTCTTTTATAATCTGTACTATGTTAGTTTTTTCCTTTTTCTTTTTGATGAGGTTGGCCAGAGGGGTGTCTATTTTATTAATTTTTTTGAAGAACCAGCTCTTAGTCTTATTAATTTTTTTAATTATCTCTTTGGATTCTCTTTGGGAGATATTTCTCCCTTTATTTTTGTAATTTCTTTTTGGATGCTTCTTTTAGGATTGATTTATTTTTGGATTTCTAGTGTCTTAAGATGCATCATTAGGTCATTTATTTGGCTCTTCTTTATTAATGAAGGCACTTAATGCTATAAACTTCCCTCTTAAAACTGCCTTTGCTGTATCCCCTATGTTTTGGTAGGATGTGTTTTCATCATCATTTGATTGCAGGAATTTTTTAAATTCCATTTTGATTTCATCAACAACCCATTGGTCATTCAACAGTGTATCCTAATGCTTTCCGTTGCCATCTTTTATCAGGACTGGGCTTCCAGGACCACTCTCCTACATTTGCATTGCTTGGGATCGAACCCAGCTCCTCAGGCAGGAGGCAGCTGTGCTCTACCCACAGAGCCGAAGCCCCAGTCTCCATGAGTTTGTAGTTTCTGGAATTATTCTTGCTCTTGAGCTCTAATTTTACCTTATTATGATCTGATAAGGAACAGGGGATAATTTCTAGTTTTTGTATTTGTTGAGGGAGTTTTTATGGAGTAGCATATGACCTATCTTAGAAAATGTTCCATGTTGAGCTGAGAAGAATGTGTATTCCTCATCGTGTAGATGAAATATCCTGTATATATCTGTGAGATCCAACTGGGTTAGGGTGGAGATTAGATTTGATGTTTCTCTGTTGAATTTTCATTTTGATGACCTGTCTCTTGACAAAAGTGGGGTATTGAAGTCTCCCATTGTTATTGATTCTGGTCCAATAAAGTTCTTTATATTCCATAAAGTTTGTTATAAAGCTAGGTGCCCCAGTGTTAGGGGCGTAAATATTTAGGAGCGTATTGGTTCCTGATCAATTGTTCCTTTTATTAAAATGTAGTGTCCTTCTTTGTCTCTTCTAATTAGTTTTGGAATGAAATTTAATCTAGCTGAAATTAGAATTGCAGCACCTGCTTTTTTTGTTCCCCCCTGCTTGGTATACAGTTTTCCAGCCCTTAACTCTCAGTTTATTACAGTCTTTGTGAGTTAGATGAGTTTCCTGAATACCACATATGGTTTATGTTTTTCAATCCAATTAGCCAGTCTCTGTCTCTTAATTGGTGAGTTAAGACCATTTACATTAATAGTGGTTATTGGGTAGCATTTATTGTTATATATCCAATCATTACCTGTTACTGATTTATGAATCATGTTTGCTTTGAAATGGGTTGCACTCATTTCAGCTAACCAGTTTTTTGATTTCCTGTATAGGGTTGTCTTATCTCTCCTGGATGTGGTAATTGATTTAGAAACCTCTGCAGGGCTGGTTTAGTGGTTGCATATCATTTAAATGCATCACTATCATTAAATGTCTTATACTCTTCTATTTTCAGAGATAATTTTGATGGATATATTAATCTTGGTTGGAGGTTGGGTTTTTTTAAGGATGTGAATCACCTGTGACCATTCCTTTCTAGCTTTCAATGTTGATATGGAGAAGTCTGCAGTAATTTTAATAGGTTTTGCTTTATAAGTAATAAGGGGTTTCGGCCTTGCTACTTGCAGAATAGCTTCCCTGGTTTCTAGTGACAGCATTCGAGTGATTATATGTCTTGGGGATGACCTATTTGATCAGCTTTTGAGGGAGTCCTGAATGTTTCAGTTGTGTATGTATCCATATCCTGTATTATCTCTGGGAAGTTTTCCCTGAGGATATCATATACTAGATTTTGAAGGCCTCTGGTGGATCTTTCTTCTCCTTCAGGGATGCCCTGAATTCTTAAGTTCCATTTTTTCATTCTATCTGAGTTCTCCTGGAAATTTTTTTTAATATCTTTATCATTGATTCCATTTCTGACTGTATTTAAGTTCATTTATTGAACCTTCAGAATCAGAAATCCTCAGCTCAGATTCATCCAGTCTCGATGAAAAGGATTCTTTAGCCGAATTCAATTCATTTATCTTCCTTTGCATTTCAATGATCATTGCTTGTTTTTTCTTTATCATTTCTAGCTGGGAGGATAGAACGGACTCCAGGTGAGATAACTTCTTTTCAAGGATTTCAAGGGTGTTGGTAGTATTCGTTTTAATTTCTCTTAGCATGTTTATAACCATAACTCTGAATTCCAATTCAGAGATCTTTAAGAGTTGAGATTCCTTGGAGGAATTTGTTGGGGGGCTTTGGTCTGTGGGGCCTTCAGATCTATCCTGCCCCTTTGTGTTTCTTGTAGGTTTACTTTGCTTGCCCATAATACGGTCTGGGAAATAGAATTCATCTCTCCTGCATGTGCAGAACTTCTCCCTCTGTTATTACTTTGAGGTTGTGCGGTGCTAAATCTCTGGTGCTTATTTGAGCTTGTAAGCTGTGTAGTTCCTTGGCTGTTTAGTCTGTGGGGCTTTTATTCTAGTTCACCAGCCCAACTCCAAAGGGGCTAGGGGTTAGGGGGGCGATAGATTCTGTTTCTCTTCTGTAGGGTGCGAAAGGGGGGATCTGGTAACAGCAGATGGGGAAAGAGGAGGTAGAGGACAGAGACTAATAGAAATTACTGTCAATATTAAAATTAAGGCTAAAACTTAAATGTAAAATAATTAACTAACACAAAAACACATATAAAGCATAAGAAAAAGAGAAGGAGAATAGAAAAATGGAAGAAAATAAAAGAAGAAAAATAGAAAAGAAAAAAACCTCACGCATATACGCTCCCACAGACACATAAAAACACTTGTAGCCAGGCGCAGTGGTGCATGCCTGCAATCCCAGCGGCTCAGGAGGCAGAGGCGGGAGGATCGCAAGCTCCAGATCAGAGGCAGTCTGCGTAACTTAGTGAGACCGTGTGTCAAAAAGTAAAAAATATGGGCTGGGGGCACAGCGCAGCTGTCCAGCACTTACAAGGCATGCAGGCACAAGACCCTGGGTTCAAATCCCAGTACCAAAAAAAAAAAAAAGATACTTATATGTTCTCACAAGTGGAATCTGAACTGTGGACACACAGTTCCACCAGATGAAGTGAACACTGCAGGATGCAGTGAACCCTGCAGAACACAGAGTGGCAGTATTTTCACACAACCCGTGGAAGCAGACTGCCTTAGCATACAGGGCTTCTGCATAGGTTCCCTCTATTGAGTGGATATGACAGGCAGCCCCACAATGTCCCAGGTTTAAGTGGGACACTGAGCACCAATATAGTCTGTTCCACGAAATATTCTGTGTGTATGTATTGTTAGAGAGGCAGTGGAACCTGTGGGGGCCTCCCCCGAGTTCTCCCTGTCCCACACAGTTCAGGCGCCAATTCCCCAAATTGGAGATTTCCACCCCAAAGCCTACATACAGCATGGAGGGAATATGGATGCTATCATGGATTTTTATTGCAGGGCTTTCCGCCAACCTGGGAGTCCACTTGGGAGGTCCAGCTCCCCTTGGGCTCCTCAGTTCTCCCCCTGCAGTGGGCAGGATGATATCCAACTGCCCTGGGGGGAATTTGCAGCAGGTCTGTCCGTGCACAGGGATTGCACTAAAACTGCTCTAGGACTAATTGTGCCTCTAGGCTCTGCCGAAAAGGTGCACTCTGTCCACGTGGGGCTCAGTTGCCTCTGTAGACCCCAGCCTACTCCACAGTGCAGTGGGATGACTTAGGATCACCTCTGGTGTGTCTGGGATCCGGGTGTATGTGTGCCCATATGTCTGTGGAGATTGCGTCTGCTCAACTGTTCCACCACAACAGGAGGGAGGGAGCCCCACCTTGGCTCTGGTCACACACCGCTGGCACCGGTTTCCCAGTTTCCTCTGCGATCACTCCCTGCACCCTCACATATCCACTCTCGTGGATCTGATCCCTATTATCTTGTGGGAGGGTCCTACATCAGCCCAGCATCTCCAGTTGCCCAGTGTGTATCACTAGAAATGGCGATTCCATATGTCACCTCAAACTGACTCACTGGAAAATTGTAGTTTGTGTCCCGTGGGTGGGGTGACAGTGTGATGTCAAGGTTGCACTCCATGTTGGGTCTGGCCCCTGCAGATGTGTGTGCGAAGTCCCTTTTGAGTCTCCAGGATTCTATCCGCCATCTGCATGATGGCAAAATGGCGGAATGGTGACCCAGCTGCTGTCCTCTGTGTAGATCCTCCGAAGCCAGATCTGCACTTTCAATGTTCATCCAGCTTCTTCCTCTATCTCCCAGTCTAAACTATCACTGTTTCTATCTATTCAATGTGAGCTCCAAACTCTTAATCAAGGCTTCCCTCTACTCCAGGACAGAAGGCATGTGCTATCTGGCCACCATCTTGCTTCCTCCCCCCAGATTTGTCATTTTCTAAATCCTAGGGCTCCAAGCCACTGCAGGTACATGCAACGTAATGAGACAGAGGTGAGGAAATAGGAGCTCAGTAGCTCGGGGGACACAGAGGGACAAAGATCGGTCAGGAGGGCAAAAGACCCGGTCCTTGGGGCTCCACAATGTCTCTGTGTCGAGTGTACTTTTCCACCATGGCAGGGTTGGCCTGAATGCCAACGGCCCTTTGGCAATGAAATCTGTGGCAGCTCCCGCCCTTGCCAGGGCCGGCCCCATGCGCATGTCCCACGTGGCTTCACAATCACATCTCTTCTGCTGGAGGTCTCTTGCTTGAAAATTGTTGTTATTAGGTGCTCTCGAGTAGGTATCTGACTCATAGCAACCCTGCATACAACGGGCGAAACACTATTGTCAGTGCTTCTCTGCTGTTCATAGGGTTTTCAATGGTGGATTGATTTTTGGGAATGGATTGCCGGTTCCTTCTCCCAAGCCTACAGCACGTGGTGTTCCCAGGCGGTCTCCCAACCAAGTACTAACCAGGCCCGACCCTGCTTAGCTTCCAAGATCTGACAGGATCGGATGCCATGGGCTATGGCTGCAGGCTGCTCTAAAATAGGTTTGCTTATTTTCACCCCTGGCAAACAACTCTGCCTTACTTGGTATTATCTGAAAGGCCTAAACTATGAACCTACATGAGAAAAAGATTGCCCACTTTTTGTGGTAAGTTTCTTGGGCTGACTCTTTAGAAACATCCCATTACTGGATTTCTTACGAGGACATCTCCTGTTGCATCTCACATTCCTCCTGGACAGGGACTTCCCAAGTTTGCTCATCTCTGAAATGGGCACAAGCCTACTGACCTTACATTCTTACTAATGATCCTAAAAATGGCTCATGTAAATAAGAAACAGCTGAAAAGGGAGTCTATGAGTGCAGGTTCAATTTGCAGCCAATTTTTCACGGAATGACCCAGTGGGTGGAGCAACAAGAGCCAGGAAGGACATGTCCGAGGGCAGGCCACCCCTCCTAGACCCAGAGGAAAATGGCCTCATGTCTAACATAGTATCTCTGCACAGAGCCAAACTGCAGAAGAGGCAGGCCACCCTCGCAAACCAAAATGGAAACTGAAGTAAATTTGTTAAAATTCTAAGTAAGACCTGCAATTTTCTGGGCACAAAAATATCAGTGCAAATAGTGCCCACTTTGGAAATGAATTATCTTCAAAAATTTCGTTGGTATTTAGGCACGGTGGCACATGCCTGGAATCCCACCAGTGAGGGAGGCTAAGGCAGGAGGATCAGAAGTTTGAGGTCAGGGGCAGCCTGCATACATTAGCAAAATATGAAATAAGAAAATGGGCTGCAGTCCAGTGATAGGGCCCTTGCAAAGCCCTGAGTTCAACTCCCAAGTACTGGGGGGAAAAATTCATTGGTAAGCAAAGCATTCAAATCTTTAAGCATTAATTTATGCCTCGTGCCAGCCCACAAAAGCTGACCGAACTTATACCTGGTACGCTACATACTTAAAGCAGTAAAAAGCATTGCTTCGGTATCACTCTTAAAACATATTAATACAGAAAACAAATACACAGTTCATAACTGGCTTTGACCTGAACCCCAATCTCAAGCTGAGGCCTGGACCTATCTACGATCCGAGTCATTACGGAATGGGATCCTGGCAAACTGAACAGGGAAGAACTGAGAAGCACCCCAAGGAAGGAGATTCTTGTGGGGGAAAAAGGGGTCCAGCCTCTCTCTACTGGAAGAGGAGGGGCTGTTACCTACACACACATACTCCAGAACAGGAGCTGCCGGTCACCTCAGGAAAGCACAAGGTCTGTGACAGAACAGCAGCCGCCCTCCCTGCTCACCAAGCAGCAAGATGAGCTGCAGCAGGCAGACGCGGGCTGGGGAAGGCGGGTGGGATTTCCCAGCATGCTCTGCAGCAGTGTGGACCTCAGGGAGGCAGGGAAGCCAGAGGAAGGCATTCTCACAGCTGCCAACAGATGGGGCAGGGGGTGTCCAAGGGCCACGTTCCATTCTAACAGGTACAGAGAGGTCAAGCAGGGACTTCCTGAGCTTTACCCAAGGGAAACTTGTACTAACCAGGTAAGAAACATAACCAGATTTCTGGTATCGTAAGAGAGCAGGCCATTGAAAACCCTAGGAGGATCGCTAGGAGTTGGACATGAGTCAACAGCACCTAACAACAGCAACAAGAGAGCAGGGACCGGCACAGTGGTGCATGCAGGTCATCTCAGCACGCAGGAGGCTGAGGTGGGAGGATCCACGTTCAAGGGTGGTCTGGGCAACAGAGCAAGGTCAAGGCAGCATTGACAATGTTATGAGACCCTGTCACAAAATAAACATAAATTTTAAAAAAGGCCTGGGGATGTAGCTCAGTGGTAGAGCTCTTGCCTGGGCTCAATCTTCAATGAAACAACAACAACCAAAAAGAGAGGGGGAGGTGGGCAGAGAGAGAATGAGAGAGAGAGAGAAAGAGAGAGAGGGAGGGAGAGAACGAGAAGATACAGAGCCCCAGCACATTCACGCCTGTACAACAGAAAAGGTACTGAATTCCAAACTGTGGCTGGATCCTGTATTGCACCTGGGTCAACAGCAAAGACAGAACTCATGCCAAATATTTCACTCAGCTTTGAAAATTGCGAAGGTTTATCATTTGTCCTCTTGTACCTTCTTTAATCCTCCAAATAAAGTGTCGGTCTCCAGTTCAAATTCTTGGTCAAGTGCCTCTTCGTGTTCTGACAAGGAAAAAAGTCTCCGTTAGTCACAAGTGTAAACAAAACCGGGTAGTGGGTGTGTGTTTGTTTATGGTACCTATGGGTTGGACCCAGGGCCTGGCAGATACTTTGCAAGGGCTCTGCCACTGGGCTGCACCTCCGGCTCTTTTTTTATTTTTTATCTTGAGACAAGGTCTCACTAAGTTACACAGGCTGCCTCTGGCCTCAAACTTGTGATCCTCCTGCCTCTGCCTCCCGAGTCGCTGGGATTACAGGCGTGACCACTGCACCCAGCTCAAAATTGGATTTCTAAGTAGCAAAAGCACAAAAAGAAATCAGACTGTGTCCTGGAAAAGCGGCCCATGGACTAAGCGACAGGCAGAGAAAGTCTCCACGCTCCTTGACCTCCTTCCAGCTTCCTACAACCTACGTTCCTAGAAATGCACAGAGGGGCTGAGGGCCATGTCCTCCTCACCTTCTCACAAGGCTCACAAAAGGAAAGGGGGGCAAGGGAGCAAAGTCCCCCACGCTGGGAAACATGCGAGGGATGAGTCACTGCAAATGCTCCCCTTGTCCAGGCTGGGGAAATTTTTTACATAGACCATGCCACAAAATGTGAGTGGCCAGGACTGCATGATATGATGGGACACTAAGAAGGTGTAATAGAATCGAGTCAAATCAGGGTAACAAACGTGTTTGTAAGTAAGCAATACAACTGCTTTCAAAGAGAAAATATGCATAGGAAAATCTTGCAAACCCTTTTTGCGGGGGTAGGAAAATTGCACACAGGGTGAGACACCAGGAATGACACAGAACAAGACGGGGAAGACCCGCAGATCCACGAGAACCACAGGTGGACAGGAGGCGAGAAGCGCCACGAGGTTAATTCTGAGGGCTACAGCGTCCAGCAGGCAGCAGGGTGGTTGTGGGTGGAGTTCAAAGAAATGTCCTAAGCTGGAGATAAAGACATGGAAGGCCTCAGTGTAAGTGTGGTGACAAAGCCACCAGGATGGCTGAGAGTCCCTTTCAACACAGAAAAAGGGAAACTGATTTTAAAAACAAACAGGAAATAAAAAGAAGCATAGATGACAAAAAGAATCAACAGATCCATCCTAGAAGAAGTGCAAACGGAGTGCTCCTTGGAAGCAAGGATGGCCAGACTTCACGTGACATTTTAGACATGTAGTCAGGAGGGACCAATCCCTGGAGAAGGACATCATGTTTGGGAAGAGTGATGGGTCAGCAAAAATAAAGGAAGATCCTTAGCTAGATGGCCTGACACAATGGCTGCAACAATAGACTGCAACATCAAAATGATCGTGTGCCTGGCTATCCACAGGACAGCTATGAGCCAGACTAACTCCACGGCACCACCACCAACAACAACCCCAGAAGGAAAACCAGCACAAAGTGACTAAAACATCAGCATGAAACGACACTGGTTTCAGAGCAGAATCGAGAGGCCGATGGACACCCACCGGATGCAAGCAGTCCCTCAGCTGAGCCCCAGGCACCTCTGCCCCCAGGAGCGACACAAAAAGGAGCCGCGTGCCACAGCCCGGAACCAGCTGGCCCAGGCACCACACGGCGCCACCAGGACCCGTTCCCATTGCCCTGCCCCCGCCCCGCAGTGCTACGGAAGTGGGCGGCCGCAGGGGACACAGGTGCACACAAGCCACACTGTGTGTCACATCATACAGACTCACGTCCACAGAAGCGGCCTGAACAAATGACAAGTCCCTGCAATCCAACAAAGTAATAAGAGAAACCTCTGAATTTACCATGGCGAGGGCGGAAGACCTCTGCCTCTTCCCTCTTCTATTCTAGCTTCGCCGGCACACAAAGCACACCTTCCAGAAACATCCGGACGATGCACACGTGAAGCAAAGCAAACACTTGAGCTTCTTTTCTTCCCATGTTGAAGGATATGTTCATAAGCAGGCAAGCTGACATGCTAACCGCAGGTCCCAGGGGCGCAGTCTCTCCCTCTAGTGCAAAAAATTTCACTGCTGTCTCCTACAGCCTCCCAGAAAGGAGATACTCAGCCAAGAGCACCCAGAACCTAAGACCACAATAGCAATGTGTCCTTCATGTAGTGGTAAACAGGATGCGATCCTGCTCAGCACTGTCCGATAGAAAGACGACGTGAAGCACCAGTCCACAAAACAACAATGGCAACAAAAGGGCTGGGGGTTAGCACAACAACAACAGGCTCTCTGCTGTATCTTCTATTGAATATCCCAGGGACTGCCAAAGGAACCAACAGCTCTGTCCTGGAAGAAGTGCAACCAGAGTGCTCCTTGGAAGCAAGGATGGCCAGACTGCATCTTACGTATTTCAGACATGTAGTCAGGAGAGATCAATCCCTGGAGAAAGACATCATGTTTGGGAGAGTGGCAGGTCAGCAGAAAAAAAAGAAAACCCTTCACCAGATGGGTTGACACAGTGTCTGCAACAATGGGCTTAAACATAAATAAGATTGTGTGCCTGGCACAGAATTGGGAAGTGTTTCCATCTGCTGTACATAGGGTCGCTATGAGTCAGACTCAACTCGATGGCACCTAACAACAACACAAGGACTGAGGTTTTGCTGCCAGATTTCCAGGCCTCTCCCCATGTCTCCCAGATGACAAACGTGCAGGTCATCCTTATAGCACATCCCAACTGCAGCTGGCCACATTTCAAGTGCCCCGCCAGCCATCCACGGCTAGTGGCTTCAACATCAGTCAGCAAGAGTCCAGAGCCCAAACCCTCCCTCACATTTGAGACAAGCCCTGCGCCTCTGCCTGGTTTCTCAACACAAATGCTACCTATGGGTGACAGCATTCAATCACAATGTCCAGGACCCCTTTGGAAATCACGCTCTTCAAATGGTCTCGAAGCAGCTAGGAACCCAAGGCCACAAACTTTATCTGGTTGACACAGGGGGACAGAAGCTGAGAGCCTGCTGCACCCCACCTTCCCAGGAATCAACCCTCAGGAGCGACACCTTCCTGGGCTCGGCTTTAGGCAAAACAGGAGTTTCCACCTTGCAGCCTCCATGGAGGTCAAGCAGGAGGCTGCTGCAGAACAGAGGCCTCCGGAGCCAGGCAGTCCTCCTAGCACCCCCTGGACAGCCTGTCCACAGAGACAGCTCTTCCCTCTAGTGCGTGGGTTCCATTTCCCAAAATCCAGCCCCTCACACAACTGCCGGGGAGCACAGAAATGAAGCAACTCCCATGGATGAGTCCCATTACCCGCTGGCTGCTTATTCTTCCTCCCAGCAAAAGGATGCATCCAACCCCATCCTACCTACCAAAGGGGACATTTGCATTTTAATCACTGCTGTGAGCTGGGGTGCTAAGTCCTTTATGTAAAACCTCCCTAACCCACTACTTTCACACACACACACACACACACACACACACACACACACCCAGCCACCCACCCCCGACATTTTGATGGAAATTAATTCTGGGGTGGGGGTAAACAGAGGGTAATAATCAGGAAGAAGGGAAAATAAACACACACCCCCATCTGCTAGGAGACTTTGTGTGGGGGGTAGAGGGGGTCCCCCGAGTCATGGTGCACAGGTCCTGCTGTTTCTATGCATTTGAAAAACTCCCATCAGCTCTAGCTGATTCTTTATTTCCCTAGGAAGCCAGAGCACGGGGCAAACTGTGACAGGAAATGAGGGCCCTGAAGAGGAACGGGAAAGACTGGGCTTCTAACAATGGCAGCAGTTAATGGCAAGCAACTTTCAAATATTCATAAGCAGATCGCACGGAAGGGAGGTGATAAAGGACTGGGGCTTGGGGGCTCCTCCCTTCTCCCGATTTTCACTCGCTTAATGAAAATGTGATTTAGAAATGAACACAAGCAAAGTCAGAGCAGGCTGGGTGCGGTGGTGCACGCCTGTGATCCCAGGGGACTTGGGAGGTGGAGGCAGGGAGATTGGAAACTTGAGGCCAGAGGCAGCCTGAATAACTTAGGGAGACGGGGTCTCAAGATAAAAAATTGAGAATGGGCTGGGGGTGCAGCTCTATGGTAGAGCACTTGCAAAGCATGCTTGAAGCCCTGGGTGTAACACCCCAGGACTAAGGAAAAAAGAGAAAGAAAAAAGGGGGTAAAAAGAAATCAAATATGTGTTTTACCCAATGGCTCGACCCCAGAAAAATACTCCAAGACACAAACAAACAGATCGGGAGCAGCAATGTTTATTTAGACTTGCCGGCCGGCTACTTTCAGACCCAGGAGTGGACTTTCAGAAAGCAGCATCTGACTCACAGTGGTTAGGGGCTTTATAGGGTAGGGGCGGAGGAGCAGAATTACAAAGCAGAAACTTTTTTCTTTTTACAGTAAAAGGGTGAGGGTACAAAGTGAGTTTGCAGTTCCCAGAGTTTAGCCCTTCGCAGGAATTCCCTGAATTTGACCTTTTACAAAGTTATCTAGCACCGCCACATTTTTCTTAATTCAGCCCTTCTGTGGGCCCAGCCATCTCATGACACACCTGCCCTCATCAGCTTCTATCGAGAGCTAGTTTGGAGGAACCAGAATGATCTTGAAGTGACCTAGGCCTGCTATCGCATAGGTACATAGGATGCAGAAAACTATCACCTGCATAAGGGGCCTGCAAGCCTACCAAATAGCGTTGTTCATGGGCTGCTCACCAAAAGAATTCTGGGATCGCTCAGGGCCGGCCACTAGGTGTACAATTTGTGTGGGAACCCTACACAGAGGAAGCCCAACAGAAAACAGAAACTCTCAAGCCAAGAGGGAGCCATGAGCTCTGAGCAGGTTTTGTGTGCAGGATTCAGCATGGGGCGCTGTCGAGGGGGGGGGGGGGGGAAGG